>MU551524.1:1428108-1516815 GCA_024362625.1 Silurus asotus
ATATATATATATAAAAACACAGGAAATTAATACTGTCCACTTTTGTACATTTTATTGCACAGAAGATCAAACTTTTTTCATATAAAGGGTCAAAAATCTAATTTGGCTCAGGGCTAAAAAAACAAATGCATTGTACCAAACATTCCTGTAAAATTAAAGTTGCTATCCTTCCCATCATTCATGATTTCATAATATTTTTAATTAAATAAATAGAAAACGTGACTTTGTATTCTACTAAACTTAACATTTTATTTAGTTCTAGTTAAGTGAAATATTGTACAATGAAAAAAAAATTTCTATCCTCTTTATTGTAAAATAAATTGGATTCAATGCCTCATACAGATATTCAGTGACCTCTAATGAGAGACATGAAGCTGGTCTTCAATTTTTAAAAGTTTTTCCAAATGGCATTTTTCCCCTCTTCTAATCCATGGCATGGCCAACTTTGGCCCCCAGGCTTTAGTTTGGGTCTCTCTCTTTTATAGTATACACTACACAAAACTTCAGATTGGTTGATTTTCATCGAATTGCTTTGCAACACCTGGAAGTTTTCCCACACAAAGGAGTCTTTAGGACCCTCTGCTTCTCCAGGTACATAAAAAAAAAAGAGAAGAAAATCCACAATGTGTGACAAATACTCCTAGTAATGCAGTCTGTTGGAAGTAAGAAATCAGCCACAGCTTGAGATCTTCAAGCATGAAATCCTGATGACTTAATAGTTACCATTTATTTGAAAACGTGCAGTTCTTTGGCGCTAAAGACTAAACCAAATTTCTTGGCAGCTTGAAAGCCTCCGAGCCAACGTTTCAAACCCCGACCCCCTCCTTACTCTGATTGCGCTACCAAAAAAGAACGGGTGCGTGTGTTCGGATCTGGAGCAGCGCTGGAAAGTTTTACAAGAGACGTGCAATGACTTTGTGTATTTTGAAGTCTAAGACAACGGAGAGCTTGTTTTCCTTGGATTGGCACTGCACAGCTGCAGAACTCTCAGTCTGATTAATGTTATGGTGGACGCATGAGTCCGATGGCTTGCAGATGTGGCTTGCCCTGAGCAGCAACGCTGCACTTTTTAAAGGTACATGAAATCATGCAGATGCTGGTGGAACTTTGCATCATGGGAAGGAATGCCGGCTTTTTTTTTTTTTCAAACCCAAGCCTGTGGTGTTATTCCAGGGTTCTTAAGCATGCCATACTGATTGCTTTAAAAAGAAACAGTTCACTTGCTTATGTTCATGTGAGGTTTGTCTTCATAAAGTTAATAATCTGGTTTCTTTTAGAAATGCACCTTAACCACTTGGTCAGTGGTAAATCCAAAGTCTAATCCTGGAACACTGGGTGCGAGTCAGGAAAACACTTGGAATAGGACACCAGTTCATCACCGAGCATCTTGCGTGCACACACCCATACACAAAAACACACTAAGGAGTATTTTTTCATTGTCTATTCCTGTATTACGATTGATTTCCCAAAATTTCTATCCATGGATTTTTATACAATCCACCTCTTTATCTCCTCATGTAAAGCTGCTCTGGGACAATGTTCATTGTTAAATGCGTTCTACAAATAAAAATAAACTACATTGAATTGAATCCTTAGCACAAATTCTACAAATCTCTATACTGGCTCTGTTCCAGAATCATAAATATTTTTCAGAAGAAGAATATTAGACCATGCATGTAAGACAGAACCTCAACATTTCTCAATGGTGTTCAATTTGGTTGCGAATTTTGTCTGTTCATTAGCTTTTAAGAAGTCCTTGTGACCTGTAGATGGGGCGGAGTCATCCTGGAATAGACCACATGGTCCATGATGGAAGAAATGCTTCACTAGAGAAGAACTTTCTTTATTTTTGCACTTGTGGTTTGTAGGATAATTGATTAATTAAATAATTATAAATAATGAATGTATTAAGTCAATACTTAAATGTTATGCTTATATAATGAATAGACTGCCCACTGAATTTTAGAGCTGAAAAAAAAAAAAAGAAAGAACACAACACCTAGGGATAAATTGTTCTAGACCTGGTCACAGTAAAAGAGTGAATTGTTCTGGGCCAGCATGGCCATGAGAACAGAGTCGTTATTTGAGGGAATGTGCAGAAGAGAAACCATAGGGCAGCTCAATAAAATCCTGGCCTGACCAGTAAGATCCTGTAAAGTAAGGGCCTGTAATCAATGCCACTGGAACAGGGTACAATACTGTCATTATGAATATCTGGAAATAGGTTGGTATAATAGAGTATGTCCGTTTGGGTATCAGGAAAAGTGGAGCCAAACCATACAAGCAAAAAAATAAATAGTACATGGTGACTGACTTGTATTATTCCTGTAATTTCATACCATTTGTAAGCATGCCTGTCAGTCAATTCAAATGAATCACTGAGTCATTACAGTGAATCAAGCAGGCAATGCACTGTATATACAAAGACTGTGCTAGAGTTTTGGAATGGAAGCTTGGATCCACCCAGATCTTGGAAGTTCAAGGGGTTAAACCACAGCTACCATGATATAATCTCTGAAAATGGGCCAAACCAGCGTCTCCTACCACACCCTTTGAAAAGCCCTTCAGGCGAAAATTATTGGATCACTCTAAGCTTTCCATAATTGACCTCAGCTTATGTGAAGGAGACAAATGATGCTGTTATTAGGGTGAATTATGGAAGATGCTCCATCATGTTATTATAAATTCCCAGACTATAGAGGAAAAATGAAAGCAAGTTCACAGCAGTTACACATGAGAACATTGTAAAGTTGTAGCTAAATTCAGCTGGGTTTTTTTTTTCTTATTATTCACGGAAAACTAACCCTGACCTTGGTATGTAACAAAAAAGAACCAAAAACTGATATTTGACCAATGACCTATTGATGCTTTTGTCCATATGGTTCTACATTTAAATCTTTGCCATTGCTTGTAATCCAGTTTGCTATGCAATGAAAGAATTAGACCCAGCTTGGGTCTTTTTGTAATATAACATTGTTTATTTTAAATGAATACTTGAATGTTTTCCAACCTAATTGCTGTCTAGCAAATCTGTAGCATGTGTGCTCTTGCTGTGGACAAGAATTTCATTGTACTATTTAAAAAAAAGCAAAGCAAAAAAACAAACAAAATCATTGAATAAAGGATTTTTTTTGATATATCATGGCACTGTTGAATGCTTGGATTGGATTGGTCAGAAGACGTGTATTAATTTCTTTGTTACAAACTCTAGTAATCATTTGGAGTTCTACAGATGTAGACAAACTTCTTGGTAGCCCTTCATGAACCCCCAATTACCCACACAATTTTCTCTGAAATATCCATCGTTGTTATTCCATATTTAAAAAAAAAAAAAAAAACCTTCTCTTTTGATTTTTGATTCAGTAGAACATTTAAAAAACATCAAACAGCGGTTTAAATACCTGACCAGTACAAAAGAGAGACTTATCTGAGGAGATCAGAAAGAAAATAATAAACAGGTATTTTAAAGGTAAAGTCATAAAATTCTCCAATCTTTTGATGTTCCTTTGACTTCAGATATTATTAGGAAACACAGCAGAGCCTGATCGCACCATGAGTCGCTTTTGTAAACAGCAGTGAGCTTTAGGAAAAAGGACCCAGGAGGACAATACTTTTAGAAGAAAAACATAAAAAAAATAATCCAGAGTGGAAGTCGCTTAAATGCATATTGACGAACCAGAAGGCTTTTGGGAGAATGATGAGACAAAAGTCAAGTCAAGTTTATTTCTATAGCGCTTTTCACAACAGACATTGTCTCAAAGCAGCTTTACAGAATTGAACAGTTAAGGTGAATGATGTGTATTTATCCCTGATGAGCAGCAATGGCGACTGTGGCAAGGAAAAACTCCCTTAGATGTTATGAGAGAGAAACCTTGAGAGGAACCAGACTCAAAAGGGGAACCCATCCTCATTTGGGTGACATCAAGAGTGTGATTATAGACTTTAAACAATACAGAACACTGGAGAGTGAGTCTACAGTCTTTTAGAGTCATTTGTGGTTATAAAACTAGGAGCTACCGAGCAACTCATAAAATAGCTCAACATTTGCGATCATCACAGATCCAACACCAGCAAAACTGGAGCTTTCTGGCAAAACAAATTCACAAATGCAAAAAATCAATTGATTTTACAGAAAAGAATCTGATTAGTGGAGGGCCATCAGGGTCAGCAAGGCCTTCTCTGGCCTAGACTCTTATCAGAATCACTGACTTATGCTGTAATATAATTGTCCATGAATATGTATTAAATAAGTCCATTATTAATAAATAGTCCATTCTCTTTATTTCATAGTGTTTCTCTCACTTGTGTTGCTTCCTGGAGTGTTTGTTTAAGTTAGAGTTTCTATTCAATCAGATTTCAGCTGTCACATCATGTTGCTCTGGTCAAAGGTATCTGCCATAAACATTTCACTGGACTCTTGTAGCATAAAATCCATGTTGCTCCAATCAGATTGGAAGTTGCTGAATCCAGGGCCATCTAGTAGGTGTACAATAACCCACATTTGTAGCAAACTGCGCAAGCTAAAATATGTATTTGAGTGAATTAAAAAAATAGCTTTTCATAAAAAATGACTTACAGAGAAGAAATTGATTTGGTTGCAGATACTGGTACTGATACAAGGACATTTCTGAGATGGACTTTTCAAGAAAAGCTGGACATTGTTTGGAAAGGTGGACCAAACAGGTCAAAACAATTGTTGAGCTTTTTTGAGAATTGTTCATACATTTGCACTTTCTTTCCTGTAGAATAAAAAAAAAACCAGACAATTTGCCTTCATTTGAAATCCACAGAAATCCACTGAAAACCCAGGGTTCATTTTCTGAGGTAAATATCGATGCTTCTGTTAGAGATGATGTATGCGTGAGGTGCAGCTGCGGCTACAGTGAAAGGAGACGTGTTGAATTGTGTTCATTGGGTTTCTTGCTTTAGTGATTACATTTATTTTCATTCTATGAGATTCTTGTTTCTCTATAATATTGATGGTTTCTATAGTCGTGGTGTCATAATGATGGTATTACAGGTATTACAGCATTTCTTGAATCATCAATTCTCAAAACAATTTGTACAAACAGCACAACACATTGGATTTTTTTTTTTAATCCTCAGTTCACTCATTGCCATCAGAACGACAAGTCTTTTTGTCACTGATCACGAACACGATCGTTACAATGTTTAGTCATGCTGACTGTATGAAGGGGCAGTTTTTCTCAGTTGCTTTGGAGCGTATCTCAGATCGGAAATAAAATTCTCAAAACTACTTGTTCAACCTCCACCTTATTTAGTCATTTGTGCTCATCATAAAAACATTTCATGTTGCTGTTATCAAATCTCGAATGCTTTTCTACATTCATTTATTGATGACATTATAGTGTCTGCTGTTTCCTACATTATCAGATGTTTATGGTCATGTTAATCAAAGTATATTATACTGGTTTCACCTGAATAGTTTTAACCCCCAAAACATCTCAGCATCAGTTCAATTAATAAGTGTTTAAAAACTTATGACTTGGGGTTGAGACTATTCAGGGGAAACCAGTAGAATATATTTTGATCAACATGACAACAACTGATAATGTAGGAAACTGCAGATGATTGAACATCGATTAAATGAATGTACACAAGCATTCGCAATTTGTTCAAAGCAACAAGAAATTGCTTTCATGATGTGGAGGTAAAACCAGTTCGTTTTGAGAATTTCATTTCTGATCCGAGAAACGGTCCAACTGAGTAAAACTGTAAGAGTTGGATTGATTCAGGTAGGACACCATTGAAGGCCTTGGTGTGAAGATCAGACCAGGCTATTTATTTCAAATCAATTAATTTGTGTTTGTTTAGCGCTTTTAACAATGAACATAGTCTCAAAGCAGCTCGACACAAATAATGTGGTGATCATAAATGAATAAGATGTTCTTTATAAGTGGAAGTTTGTCCCTGATGAGTGAGCTGGTGGCAAGTGTGGCAAGGAAATACTCCCTGAGATGGCATAAGGAAGCAAAATTTAGAGAAACCAGACACAAGAGGAAACCAGTCATCATCTGGGTTGCACCGAATGTCCATTTATTACTGATAAACGATGTTGGGGTTGTAGTGAAGGTGATCAGGTGCAAACTGTAGTCCTGAGACTGTTTTTCTGTAGAAAAATTGCACAATTCTCACTGACAGCTGAAGAAATTGCTTGTTCGCAGTGATTTCCTCTAAAGGTTGTGCAACACAATATTAGCTTAAGGGTCCCATCATTTTTGTCCATTCCCTTTTAATTTGTTTATTATTTTAAATATTTTGTTAAATCAAAAATCAAACGTCTGATTTGTATTAAATATGGAATGAACAATGATGACGCCAGTTACTTTTCGTCTGTTTCAAGTTAGTTGGGAAATAAATTGTGGGTTCTTGTTTTTTGTGATGGAGTAAATTTAGCTTTGTCTTGTATGCAAATTAAGGTTTTTAAAAATGTAATTAGGTATTAATTTGATTATGTATTGTTCACTCTGTAATTTTAGTAAATGCTACATTAAAACAGTACCTGCAAGAGAACAAGACCTACAAGAGAACAAGCATTAATATTGATTGTATCTGAAGGCACATGGATTTTGAGATTATATCATGGACTTTTATATATCATTGAAATTTGGTGAAAGGAAACAAGGAAGCATCATCAGTCTGTCCAGGATATTTGGTGAGAAATGGCATCAATACTTCAATACTAACAACTCATACCGTATGTTCTCATGCTAATAAATGAATAAATAACAAAATGACAGTTATCTGGAAGTATTTCAGGATTCATTATCAGAGCAATCAGAGCAAAGCAGACCTTGAACTGTGCTTCGTCAAAAAATATGAAAGTTAGTACAGCATGTTCCTACAACACTGAACTGATAATACTTCTGAAACATAAAACACAGGACCAGGACATAAAGTTGTACACAACAGCAATCAATCCTGAAGTCCACCATGGCTATGTGAGAAAACAATATATAGAGAGAACCTTCTGAACTGTTCTTGAGGAGAAAGTTGTTGGACGAAGAATGTTGACGCAATAAAAACAATGACTTTTTTCTGTTGTATTTTTTAAAACGTTAAAGGTAACGTGTGTATCTAGCTATCACATTTTGTTACTTTGTTTGACAAGCTAGCTACTTCTTCTTCTTCTCGTTAGGGGTTGCCACAGCAGATCAACCATCTCCAATTAAAACCATTAAAAACATAACTAGCTAAATGCTCGCTAAATAGTATGGTTTATGGCATAAATTTTGCCGTTATTATCGGTATCATTATTGCTATGATGCCTTCCCAAAGAAATTGAAAGTATCTATGCAACCCAAGTTTAACTTTCATAGAAATGTCAATAGAATTTCAACACTAACTCTCATAAGCAAAGTGAACTGAACTAGGGATATTCAAATGTCATTACTATCCAATACGCCCTCGATACCCGCCAGCGCAAGACGTGGTGACACTACAATCAAAAACGAAGAAGGAGAATTTCGGGGAAAGCTATGAGAAGCTCAGAGGCTCTAATAAAATGTAATCCTATTATGTGCTTTCCCCTAGAGGGCGGTGATAACAAACGTTTTCCTAATAACACAACGAGGCCATTCCCAAACGGAGGAGATTCTCTTCTGGTTGCCTCCTGTGACCACTTATTAGCTTCTCCAGGGGTCGGGGGGGCAATCAAATATCACACCAACCATAACCGAGAGCTCCTCAAGTTCCAATTCATGTATTAGAGAACCACAATTCAACCAGAATAACCAAACTAACCGAAATTGACTGTCACTACAAACTTAGCTACGTCCTTTGCTAAAGGAAATTCGATTACATATTGAAGTGATTGTTTCGTCATTGACTCTGACCTCAGCTTTGGGTCTTTTTGCTAGCAACACAGCAATGGTTAAGCAAAACAAATGTCTTTCATCACACTTCAGTTGCGCTAATTTGCATTGCTTGCCTTGCCATATGTCTCGGGGCTCCTGGGGGGAAGGCGGAAGTCGGATTTGGAGAAAGCGGTAGGTGGCGGTAAGTCTCAGGAGGAGGCCAATCACATAGTCTCCACCCCCATCCTGCCATAGAGCCCTGGGTGGACTCAGGTGCACCGTGCACATGCTAATAACGCCTAAACTTGTTTGCTGATAGATTTAGTTCCAGAGTATGAAAAAGAAAACAACAAGCAACAAACTTAAAGAGTAACAAATCCATTTTTCTGTTCTAGTCAGCAGGAAGCAGTGTTCTAAGCTCATATCATTGACATACTGCACCAGGTAAAAACTATATGTCTAAAACAGAAATACTGAACCACAGTGTACTTTCTTATACAATTAGCAAGTTATTATTTTAATTGTAAAAATATGGCATCCAAACTGGCTCATAAATTCCTTCTCTCTATTCATAGCATAATTTGAAACTATTACAGTATGTTTCCATGTTCATCTTGTATTTTTTGTGTTTTATTTAAATTCATGTATAAACCCCTGTTATGTCTAATATAGTAAAACCCTATATACTATAATACCTTTTACAACCTTTCATGTTCTAAAGTCCATGTATAGTTCTTCCCTTTTACTTTATTGACCCTTACTTGTGTTTTATAGTGTAGGAATATTGATGATGGCTACTGGAACACATTCATTTTATTCATGGTTACTAGTAAGGAAGTGCACATATGCCATCTATTTAAAAAAATTTGACTAATTTCACTTGCATTGCTTATACAAAAAGGGTTCTAATCTGTGCAAGTTGGTCATGTGATCACATTATAATGTGGAGATTGTGGAAGTCAGGCATTTTAACCCCTTTGGAGCTCTAGTTGAAGTTACAAAGGTTTAAATGCAACTGCAGATTGTATTATTATTTCATTGTCACTATACACATAATCTGACCATGACAATAAAATTGAACTGAACATAATTCAACCTATTTATGTTTCATTAAACTTTTTAAAATATTGAGCCTATTTTTAAAGATATTATTAGTTATTTTTATAATAACTATATAATAATTATCTAGTTATATTTTTTAAGCACACAAATGAACTGTACATTGATTTCTTTATTTATGATTCGGGAATAAAAAGTAGCCTTTAGTTTTATTACAAATTTTTATTCATTCAAATTAAATAATAAATTCAATTCCATTGAGGATTGTTTACATTTATTTCATGCCTCTAAAAATGAATGGTTAAGTAGATAGAAAACACACCCACGCTCAACTGCATATTTATTCTCAGAGAAAATTGGACATTTGGGTAATTTCCTTAAGGATATAGCTTTTGTAGCTGTAATATGTACATTTCAGTACAGAGCTGCATGTAGTGTAGCTTCAAACGTCGGTTTCCAAGCTCTTTTAGGATCCATTTATGAACCATAAGAAATTTTATATCTTTTTTTTTCACTTACAATTTATCATTGATAATATCTACATATTATATAGTGACATTTGAGGAAATAAATACAGTAAGTAGCCATCAGAGATTTTTCTTAATCAAATCAAAGCCAAGTACTTTCTTTCTTTCTTTCTCCCTCTGGGTGCAGGTTATTATTATACATTATCGTTTGTATAGACAGTCCACATAGACTTTTTTTTTAATTAGTCACCAGTGTCAGAGTTAAAGATGTAACTTACTGAAATTGATTTTAAATGCAACTATAAACAGATTTCAAAACTGTTGTAATGTTAATAAATATATTAATACAAATAATCTGGTCAAATTGCAAAAAAGATTTTGCCACATGCCACATCATACCATCATGTCACGATGTACTGATGGTATAATGTGACGTCTTCTAAGAGCATTCTCTGAAGAGTTTTACTCCATATTTGGGGTATTAGAGTATTCAATTAGGTCTCTATCTCAACATACTTCACTCCAACTCATTCAGGTTCTTGCCTCTAATGAATAAATGTATTTTTGCAGTGTTCTCAAAGGCTACACTAAAATATTTACCAACGCAGCAGGATGACAGGATCTCAGTGTCATTCTCTTCACATTGACTTACTAAGGGAATGAAAGAATACTAAGGGGTCTTACAATAATAAATGTATAAATGTGTGTGTGTGCGTGTGTGTGTGTGTGTGTGTGTGTGTGGTGTGTGTGTGTAAGCAGGAATAAAAAAATAAAAATAAAATAAAAATAAAATAAAGAAAAAAGAAAGCAGATAAATAAAGAGTATAAACTATGAAAAATATAAAATATATTAGGATATAAAGATACAAAGATATATATGAGGAAAATGTGTATATCAGAATCAGGTTTATTGGCCAAGTGTGTTGACACACACAAGAAATTTGGTTCCAGCTGTTTGTTACTCTCAAAAGTACAGACATAAATAAAAACCTATAAATGACAAAACAGACACAACAAGACAAAAACAGACTATACAAGACAATACAAACATACAGACAAGGTATGCTTATGTACAGTAAACAGTAATCACATAAGGTGGTTGATGTGATTGTCCTTAAAGTGACCGTGTGCTGTGTGGTGTGGTATAAAGTGACCGTATGCGTTTTGGTGTGGTATAAAGTGACCGTGTGCTGTGTGGTGGGGTATAAAGTGACTGTGTGCGGTGTGGTGTGGTATAAAGTGACTGTGTGCTGTGTGGTTTGGTATAAAGTGACCGTGTGCGGTGTGGTGTGCGGTGTGGTGGGGTATAAAGTGACTGTGTGCGGTGTGGTGTGGTATAAAGTGACTGTGTGCTGTGTGGTTTGGTATAAAGTGACCGTGTGCGGTGTGGTGTGCGGTGTGGTGTGGTATAAAGTGACCGTGTGCGGTGTGGTGTGGTATAAAGTGACCGTGTGTGGTGTGGTGTAGTATAAAGTGACTGTGTGCGGTGTGGTGTTTTATAAAGTGACCGTGTGCGGTGTGGTGTTGTATAAAGCGACCGTGTGCGGTGTGGTGTGCGGTGTGGTATAAAATGACCGTGTGCGGTGTGGTGTGGTATAAAGTGCACTGTGCCGTGCATGTTCACAGTTAATGTGACAGTCCAGAGTTTAAAGTGTTGTAGTGCGAAAAGAAAAATATTTGCAGAAAAAGTGTGACGATGGAGAGAGTAGACCAGCTTTTAGATCCTGGGTGTTTTCTGGTTCAAACTCCAACCGGTCTGCGGGAAGAAGCTCCTCCTCATTCTCTATGTGTTCGCTTTCAGGGAGCGAAAGCTTTTCCCTGAACACAACAAAGAAAAAAGTTCCTTGTTGGGATAGCTGAGGTCCTTCACAATCTTCCTGGTTTCGGTCTGGCACTGCGTGCTGTAGATGTCCTGCAGGTCAGTGAACTCGGTGTGGATGGAACGTTAACCACCCTCCTTAGCACCTATTAAGCACCTTAGAGGGTAGTTTAAAGTCCCTTAAGCGTCTCAGATGGTACAGACGCAGCCGGGCCTTCTTCACCAGGGTGTTGGTGTGACAGGACCAAGTCAGGTCCTGTGTGATGTGAACACCTAGGTACCGGAAACTGTCCACTCTCTCCACTGTACTCCTGCTAATGTTTAGCGGTTGGTATGACCGCTCCAGCTTTGTGCTAAAGTCCACTATCCACTCCTAATTCTTGCTGACAGTCAGGAGAAGGTTGTTCTCATGACACCATATCTCCAGGTTTTTAACCTCCTGTAGGTAGGCCGTCTTGTCGTTGTTGGGGATCAGGCCCAGCACAGCAGCGGGCTCTGAACACAACCCTGGGGAACTCCAGTGCTGAGGGTGAGGGTGCATGAGGGAATTATTGTTTTAAATGCTAAACTGTAGTTTACAAACAGCATCTTTGTATAATTCCATTTTCTGTAGTCCAGGTGGCTCATTGTAGTGTGTGTAAGCAGGAATACAATATTATGGGGCTCATATGTACATCGTAAGTTAAGGCAGGACTGTGTATGTGTGTGTGTGTGTGTGTGTGTGTGTGTGTGTGTGTGTGTGTGTGTGTGTGTGTAAGCAGGAATACAATAATATGGAGCTTATATGTACATTGTAAGTTAAGGCAGGAATGTGTGTGTGTGTGTGTGTGTGTGTGTGTGTGTGTGTGTGTGTGTGTGTGTGTGAACGGAGGAATCCATTTTTGTGGTGTCCATTTTCTGTAGTCCAGTGTGTGTGTGTGTGTGTGTGTAAGCAGGAATACAATATTATGGAGCTTATATATGCGTTATAAGTTAAGTCAGGACTGTGTGTGTGTGTGTGTGTGTGTGTGTGTGTTTGTGTGTGGGTGTATGCAACCTTTCATTAGCACTCATATTTGTTTGTGTATATCAATCTTTCAGGATTGTCTCATGGCACTGCCTGCACGATGTTGTGCGTGTGTGTGTGTGTGTGTGTTGTGAGAGTGTGAGAATGTCGCGTTCCTTCCTGTTCCTGTAGCATGAGGCGAGCCCAGAGTGGGCAACTCAAGGCGCTTTGGAGAATCAAACAATTTCACGCTGCTACTGGAGGAGGAAATGAACTGAGCCCAGAGCAATAATAAAATTATACAAATGTTATTACAGCCTCGCCCGCTACTGTCCTACTTTAATTCAAATGCGAGGACTCGAGGCGGCCCTGGTGGCACCGACCTTCCTGAATAAATCAACATTAGCTTACGTCTAAATTATTAAGGAAGTCAGAGACTTTCTTGTTTATAGAATGAATTATTAAACCGCTGTTTAACGACGCTATTTCTCCACTGTTCCCTCAAATATTAATTGCTAATGATTTTCACGCTCTGCGTTTCATGTCTTCGCTGTATTTCTTTTCGCAAGCTGTCACAGACTCCTCAGACTTCCAAACACAACCATGCCTTTTTGGTCTGTCTTTTAACTTAAACATACAGGAAGTAAAGCTGAAAATGACGCTGTTCACTTTTTATTTTTGGACTATTTTTGTTTTCATACTTCAGCAGGTGAAGTCAAATGACATCAAATGCCATATCATTCAAAAAGCTGAAATCTTTATAGCCTAAAAAGAAGGGATCTAACAATTTATTCTCAGGCCCTGTGTTAGTAATGACACGCAGCAGCAGCAATACAAATGAAGCGGCTTTGCAAATGTGAGGGTGAAGTAATGAAACATCAAGAGGCTCGTGATGGGACGATAAATGCCAGCAGAATGAAAGACATGAATCATGGGCTGAAAATGAAGAAAAAAGTAATTGAAGGAAGACAAATGTCTTACTGGGTCATACGCTTTTCGAAGAATCCTAGAACATGTATCTTTTCAAATTCGAAAGAAGCACAGCTCTAATTTCATTCTTATAAAATTCCATTCTTTTGAACTTTATTTGAAATTCTATTCTTTTATCATTTACTTTTTATTTATAAGGCATTGTTGTAATCTGTTCTTCTCTACTCTTCTGTATTCCAATTGACAATGATGGCAAAAGTAAACACATCCTTCACTACAGTAGAAGTACAGATACTCATGTTTTAAAAAACTCTGGTAAAAGTTGAAGCACTTGATTATAATTTTTTACTCAAGTCAAAGTAAAGAAGTTTGGGTTTTGACATGTACTTAAGTAAAAAGTAGCCATTACTACTACCTGTTTTAGTGTCACGCTGGTAACTGGACCTCATGTCTTATACTAATTTAAAATAATTTAAAATTGTGTTATCTAATGAATGTATCCAGGCTGAACATCCATCATATAGAACACAAGCAGAGAAAAGATGATGATGATGAGGTGATTAGGAATGTCTCTGTTCTCAGTCATGTTTACATCACTGACTCCCTCTGTCTCATCTACGTAACCCCCAGACTTCTTGTTGCCTTCTGCCTTTCTTGTTGTGTTAGGTTGAAAAAGGATGATGTGCTAAAAACATGGTACAATAAGAAGAAAAAATATTGACATTTCACCAAATAGACCAAAACTAATGTAACAAGTGGTTTGAAAATGTAAGAAGTATATTTGTGTAAAAATGTAGTGGGAAAGTTAAAATTTGCCTGAGAAATAAATAGTGAAATAAAGTACTGATATCAGAAAAAATCTACTTAAATACAGTAACAAAGTATTCGTACTACATTACTTCCACCTCTGCCAACGGAGTACTACTTAATCTTATTCTGTTTTATTCTAATAGGCAATATTGTACATTATTCAGTACAAATTAGTTTTTTCCATTGTATTCTGTGTAATGAAGCATTGTTCTGCTCAAATCTATTCTATTCTAATTAAACAATTATTGTTTCTGTTCTATTTAAATTAAACATTAATTTATTCTATTCTATTCTATTCTATTCTATTCTATTCTATTCTATTCTATTCTATTCTATTCTATTCTGTTCATACATAATGTTGGCCCTTGAGTCTATTTCAATATAATGAAGTAATAGTCCCTTATATATAAAATTATATTCTACTAAATTCAAATAAATTAGCTTTCTATTCTATTCTATTCTATTCTATTCTATTCTATTCTATTCTATTGTAATAAAGTAACAGTCCATTATATTTTTCATATAATTCTATTCTACTCTATTATAAATAATTAGCATTTTTCTATTCTTTTAAAACATCACTGTCTTCTATTCTATTCTATTCTATTCTATTCTATTCTATTCTATTCTATTCTATTCTATTCTATTGAGACATATTGTTGGCTCTTAAGTCCATTTCAATTATAATGAAGTAATAGTCCCATATATATTAAATTATATTCTACTCAATTTAAATTAACTAGCTTTCTATTCTATTCTATTCTATTCTATTCTATTCTATTCTATTCTATTCTATTCTATTTTATTGTGATGAAGTAACAGTCTATTATATCTCACAGTCCATATCATTTCATTCTACTCTATTACAAATAATTAGCATTTTTTCTATTCTTTTAAAACATCACTGTCTTCTATTCTATTCTTATTTACCATTTACTTCTCTATTCTATTCTATTCTATTCTATTCTATTCTATTCTATTCTATTCTATTCTATTGAAATAAAATATTCACTTTTTTCTACATTATTCTCTTCTTATGAACCATTATTTTACTCTATATTTTTTTAATAAAGTAGTATTTTATTATAGTATCATATTATGAATTGTATTATTATTTAAGTATACTCTACTTTGCTCTTATTCTTAATTGTAAATTAAGGATCATTCTATTCTATTCTATTCTATTCTATTCTATTCTGAATTATTTTCTTCTCTTATCAACTACTCCAGTCCACACTGTTAGATACTTACCATTCTAATCAGAAGAAGAATCGTTTGTATTCTGTTCCACTTTATTCTATTTTCATTATTTTAATATATTCTATTCCATTTAATTCAATGTAAGCTTTATAATTATCTCTTCTATTGAAATCAATTCTGTTTTCTTTTTTTCTATTCTTTAAATTCGTTTATTTATTTGTAGACCACTTATAACATTTGACATTGATAAGGATAAAGAGGTTATTATTATTAGTTATTTTACGTTTATCCCTGAGTGAGCCAGTGGCCAAATATGGGAAGATAAGCTCCCTGAGATGTAACCTTGAGAGGAATCAGACTTAAAAGGGGAACCTATACTCATCTGTGTGGTACCAAATGTTCATTCATTGCAGTTCCATTATTGCTGTGGTGTACTGTTCAGTGATGGACGACTAAATACATTCATTTTTAAATTCATTCATTACGTTCATTAGTAACTTTGGACCTTAGCCATTGTTGTATACTGTTCATATTAATTACTTGCGTATTTTTTTTATTGCAGTCTAAATCAATTCATGAGTTGCTTGAAATAAAGAGAAGTAGAGTAAAGAGCTGACAGGGGGAGAAAAATTAGGATTATCATTTATTACGGTAGTTTAGGTGAGTTTATAAAGAGGCTCTTCTTAAAACCTATTCTAACAAGCAAACTCTCTCATACTGAGAACTTTGAAGTGCTTCAAACTGAATCGCATTTTTCCTATAGAGCAGTTTCTTTTGTGCTTGGCTTGACTCGCTCGGTGACATGCTTTTGCTCTGCTACTCTCCGTGATCGTCACTGGAACATCGGTGACATGTTTGAAGTTGAGTCTGCGATCATTCTCAATTCTCTTTGAGTGTGTGCTTGTCAGACATCCTACATGCTGTGCAGATTCAAACACACACAGTGAACAAAACAGTACAGTAAAAAAAAGTTTCTGCAACTTAATAATGCTGATCTGCAGAGAATCATCAGTTCTCTCTGTATGTCAAGGTACACATGTTCTTGGGAAACCAGTGATCTTCTGCTCTCTGGACCTGCCTGATCTGTCCTGATGCCCATCTGGATGGAGTTCTCATCAACTGGAAACCACTCACTGCTATGGAGGATGGTTCCAGATAAACAGCCTAAAGATACATCAGATTACTGTGGATGGTTCTACTCAAGAACTATGAAGATAGATCTGGACTAAAGTTAATATAAACAGTGACATAGGACTTTGATTGCCATGAACAGTTTGGCACTCTTCTGAGTCAAAAATTAGTTAACGTTGATAGACGCAATGATGAAACTGTAATGAATTCATATTTGGTGTGACCCAGATGAGGATGATTCCCTATTGTGTCTTCATCATAATCATTTCAGAGAGTTTGCTTGATCATTAGAGATAAACACAGGGATAGGCATGAATTTGTGAATTTAAAATGCATATTTGGAGTTTATTTCTTTCTGTACAGCTGTTTCGGGACAACGACATCGTTAAAAGTGCTGTACAAATTAAACGCAATTCAATTGAACAGTGCAAAACCCTGTTCCTTGATAGGCAGTTCCATATTTCTAGCTAACTTTATTATATTTTATGAAACTCGATCCATGTATAAACTCTAAAAATGGGAATTCTTAGCTTTTGATACCAGATCTATTTCGAACACTTTCTGAAAAACAACCCTTAAGAGCTTCACAGTCATTCAGGACATGAGGTACTCCGGAATTCTTGGTATTCATCTTTGTATCACACTGCGATTCATTCACTTCCTATATTTCAATAGTATAAAAAGTTAATTTATTTTTGAAATTTTCATCCATCACCAAGTAATATTGTTATGCTGTAGCATTTAAGTTTAAGCTAACCAACAGCTACCAATTAGCATCCAGCTAGTCATATGATCAAGGTATTAGTTTACTAGCTAACATTTGACTGAAGAGGAATGAATAGCATATATAGAAAATGCCTTTATCCAGGGCAACTTACAATTATCTTACAAATATTTGAAAACCCACCAATAAACCTGAGCAGTTGATGAATAAGAGCCTCGCTCAAAGCCTCAACAGTGGCAGCGTAGCGGTTTAAGATTTAAATACATGACCTTATTAGCAAACATCCAACACTGAGTTTTCACTTCAATGCTTGATTCCAATTTGGTGAATTTTTCTTGTGTATTGGGAAGCTGGTTAAGATATTGGACTTTGGATCCGATAGTTCATGAGTTCAAATCCCAGTCACACCAAGCAGCCACTTCTGGGCCCCTGAGCAAAGCTTGTAAGGAATTCCATACATTGAAGTCACTCAGGATAAAGGCATATGTAAATGTACTTTTGCATTCATTCAATGTTCATACTTCTCTATTATACCATATGCATTTCTTCAAAATCTCTTCTAAATAAGTAATCCCTCCCTTACTTGAGAATTTTCCCACCTTTGGCTAAGAACTTCTGGTTCAAGAGTTCACACCGTTCATGGTTATCCGAATCCTAACCCCTGTGCTCACACAAGCTTCTTGAAAACTTGAGCTCCTTAGTTCAGCTGTTCATTTATTTTCCCAGTTGTGCTAATGGCGGACTGCATGATTAGTGACTCGTGCTGAAATGTGCGGCACAGCGAGAAGTCTCCTCCATTCTTGTTTGATAAATGTACCATAAGGTTACCCCCCCCCCCTCCCCTCTCCTTGTCTGCCCCATCTCCCCCGACTCTCCCCACATGTGTTGTATACACAATGAGGCATATTGACACCTTTTTAGATTGATGTCCTTATTTACAAGCCTAATAAAGATGATTGACTTGAGGTGGAGTAAAAACTTGGTTGCAGGGGGACGAGCGAGGTGAGAGGGTAGTGGGCTCCAATGAAAAAGTGGTAGCTTAGCAGTCAAGGCTTTGGACTTTGGATCCAAAGGTCATGTGTTCAAATCCCAGTGACACCAAGCTGCCACTTTTGGGCCTCTGAGCAAGGCCCTTAACCCCATAGTTGCTCAGTTGTATGAATAAAGTATAATATTTGAGAGGATGTTTGTTTAAAACCCTGTAGTGTCCTCTGCTGGGCAACACTACAATCATACACACAGAAATACACAACGACTTAGTGGTAGCAGCATGTGGTCTACACTGCCCCCTGCTGGTTTGTCTAAGCTTTGTTAGTTTTCTTTCTTTCAGCATTCATTTAAATTGAAACACTTAAATCAAGATAAGATGACAAGTTTGTTTGATGTGTCATGTGCCATCTTTTCCACAGCGTTACATTGTAGCATTAATGCAGACGATGCTAAGAAACTGAACCTTCCTGCAATTCGTTTGACAAGAAAGGATGCTGGGCAATTTTTTTCCTCAGAGTAGACATTAGTGACGTGTCGTTCAAGAACAATTTGTCAATTTTGATGTGATTCAGAAGAACGAGTCATCTCAAAGATTTAGTTCTTCGTTTTTGCTACTGGACCCGCATGGACTGCAATATGCAGAATTGAGTAGGACCAGAAGAGAATGCATAGCTCAGCTCTTATCAAAATTTGTCCTTAGCTGCATTGTCATATATTCATTAGACTCAAAGTTTGTGTTTATAGATGTGTTTGGAGGAGCTGCTGATTGAAAATGTGACATTTGATATGACTCAAAATTCATTTTGATGATCGAGATTCAAAGAACCAAGCCACTAATATTATCCGATCTATTACACAATGTCTCCAATTCCCTCAATGATCTTACTTGGACACTTTCAGCTCTAAAACAATCCACCCATGGTGTAGCCAAAGATTTCATACTGTACCTACCACTATCAGACTGGACGATTCATCCACTCACATGTACACAACATTCCCATATTTCTCTACTGCAGGTTTCTCCTAACCCATGTATGTAGAAGCTGCTTTGTTGTAGCCAGAGACACCTTAAACATTGAAATAAATTCCTCAAACCTCCTCAGGACTGATTTACCTCAGGAACATTATTTAGTAACAGTAATATTAGTAATATTAATAATAGGTTTGACTTTTAATAATAGGTTTGACTGTGTTTGCTGAACATTTCCTCAAAACACATTAAGTCCACTTTGACTAAAGGCTTCTACGATTCCAAAATGTCAGCGCCAATATTTCAATACTATTTTTAAGAGGTTCACCAATACACCCAGCATTTTGTATGTACTAGTTGCTCAAATTACCTACAAGCTGTATGAATTTTCTTGATTTTTTCTCTTAAACCGATCATTATTCAATCTTTATTATTGTAATTACAAAAATCATTCTTTTGGACAAGTGAAGAAATTAGTTAGCTAATACTAGCTAGGACCTGGTAAGTCTGTTGTTATGGTTACAGCCTGCACTGCTTTTTTTTTAATCAATATGAAGCCTTCCCCATTCCACATTTTTCTCCAGGCTAATGGACTTTATTTCTGATGCAATACTTCCTCTGTTTTTGCACATGAATGCTTGTTTCATTCAACTTCATGATTAGCTCAGAGCGAGTGGAGATCAGAAGATCAGACGACCATAGATTTTAGACATTGTTCGTTTCTTTTTTTCACATTGCACAATATATAGAGGGAGGTACTCCATTTTTTTTTCGAGGGTTTGCCACAATTTGGGAAGAAATTACACATTGTCTTACTAGAAACATAAGCCGTTTTAATACATTTGGAGAGAAATTAAAGGCAAAATAACACAATCATAGAAAGGCATCTCAGTAGCATACATACATGTATTGTATAACATTTAGTGCAACATTATTTTACACAGAAACTTGTTAGAATTATTATTTATTATTATTTGGTCCAGCATAAAATTGCATGGTGAAATCTAGCATAACTATGACAAAAGGTTTTAAAATAATTTCAGCAAAAAAGCGGTTAAATCTGTAAATCCCCCCGCAAAAAAAAAGAAAAATCTTCTTTACCCCCTAAAACACTATCCCTGAAAGAAGTGTAAAAATTGAATAGCAAAGAAATTTTTATAAATTTCGATTTAAACAATTAGTACATAATTTTATGACAAATTTAGTTTTGATATTGTCTCATTTTCTCATTAGTTTGCTATATTTAACTAAAATAATTAGCTTTTCTGAAGCATGAACCATTGGGTCTGGAAGAACATACAAAGTTTGTGTTTTTGTTTTGATATAGTCTCAATTTCTACTTCTAATCTCTTCCTGGGTTGGAGGTATTTTTACAATAGATGTGAAAGATTTATTCATATTCATATTAATATACTCTATATACAACCTTTACATGTTAACGCTATTTAGTACAATTAAAATCAAAACTAATGCTGCTAGAGAGAAACGTAACACAAATCTGGTAATGATAAAAGAACCAGCATACGGTGTTTAAAAGCATTTGATTCGCTGCTGATTATTCATTTTATATTTATTGGAAATCGTAAAATCTTCCTGTTTCTGATTTAGTAGTTATTTATGATCGATTATGGCGGTTAGCTTCTAGTTATTTTTATGTTGAGAGTTTAGGTCAGTGAAAGTCAATCATGGTACATTGACCATATATATTTATTTGTTTTTTAGCAAAAACGTTTTTAAGGTGATTAAATGGCAGATCTGTATTTCAATAAACTGAAGCTTTTCAAATTGACGCTTCCTCAGACGTGCCTTACACACTCCTTAATCCCTGACATCATTATTATTTCAGTTAATGCAGTGTGCTGTAATTTTCTTAATAAGCACTGAATCAGCTTCATATACAAGATGTGACATTAATCCATTTTTTTTAAACCAGGGTGAAAGCTGGATTTGTGGGAATCTTTTTTTTTTATGATTATTATGAAGGTTTTTGGATGATGAGTGTGAGATATAATATCAAAAAAGTGGCTGTGATGGCAGGCAGAATTAAAAATAAAGAAATAAAAACGTTAGAGGAGACCAGTTATCAGCTCGAGCGATGTAGCTGAGGTTGAGGAACGTTGCTGGTGCCGGAATACAGATACAAATATTTAAACATTTAAAACAAAAAGACAGATAGCAACACGTAGTAACAGTAACAGCCTCTAGAAGTAGCATGCAAAATTCCTGTTGCACTGAACTACAGTAAATACAAATAGGCCACCCATGAGCTCATATACACTTTGCTGGAGGGATGTGTTTTCTTGGGCGAAGGCTTAGGTCTTAATAGAAGCCAAACCTGCTAACAGTGTTAATAATGAAGATGAATTTAGCACATACAGTATATTTGATCAGTGTTTCCAGCTTCTTTTTTAGCCAGCAAAATTTACCTTATTGTTAGCCACTTTAGCTTTAAAAAAAGTACAAAATCCTTTAGCATACTGATGATGGAGACATTAAACATGGGTCTCCTTCACCAGCATTACTGATAGTCATACAGAGGACAACCCATCAGCCGGGACATCCTGTAGAGCCTCTTTCTTCTCCACTTTCTCTGTATCTGAAGAAGAACCAGGGTTCATTGTAAGATCCTCTGGCTCTTCAGCATTCTGGCTAATCGAACACTCCACCTCTTTGTATTTTCCAGAAGAGTCTTTGACGAACATTTCTTTGCAGCTTTTCTTTAGTTCAGGGTCTGGACAGTACAAGTACTCATACATTGCAGCAGCCAGAATGCCACCTAGAATGGGCCCGACCCAATACACCTGCAAGAAAGGTAGAACAAGCTATTACACATTAACTACCTTAGTAACGAGCACAACGTTGAATCTCACACCTTTATGGGTTTACCTAACGAGCACAATTTGCTATGCACCTTTCCAAAGCATGAACCATTGGGTGAAACTGTGTGGTGTGTTTTATTTGATTCCATGGATGTGATCCAATTCTTAAATTTATTATAAATGATCTGATCTACCAATGCTCTTTACTTTTCCTTGGACCCTTTAATAAGGATACTTAGATTCACCCCAAAGAAATGCAAGTGAAAGTTTTTGCACTTGAATCCTGCCACACACTCCTCACATAAAATGTCACAGAGGGCTAGAATGGATTCTGTGAGCCTCAGCACATTCTGAGACAGATGCTGCCAAGTCACATCTGTCACTGGGGACATACAGTATTGAAATTGTGACACTGTTCTTATTTATAGCAGCGCACATAGTAATCTTCACTAAGCGGCAACATAACAGTTACTGACTAGGTACAGTTTGCATTACTAATTCCGTAGTAATTGTCCTTCAGTGGATTTTAATCTGAATCAGTTCACCTTTTAATATCATCATCATGATGCCAAGGATCTAGAAACCATCAATATTGTAGAGGAACGCAGCAAAACAGTGGAACAGAGAATGAGAATGAATGTTATTACTAAAGTAAGAAATCCAATGAACACAATTCAACACGTCTCCTTTCACTGTAGCCACAGCTGCACCTCAAGCATACATCATCTTTAGCAGAAGCATCGATATTAACCTCATAAAATTTAATGCATAAAATGCATTTTTTCTTCCAGTGCATTATGGTTTTCCTTGAAATTTGAAAATCTGTGTTTTTATGCATATTGTACAGGAAAGAAAACGCAAAAGTATAGATGGTTCATGAAAAGGCTTAACAATTATTTTGAACTGTTAGGGCTGACCTTTCTTCATGATGTCCAGCTTTTCTTGAAAAATCTGTGTTGTAAATGTCCTTGCAACTGAATCTGAGACTAAATCGATTCCTTCTACACTGTCAGTCATCGAGGAAGGAAAAAAACAGCAATTAAACCCAGACAAATATATTTGAGTTTGTGCAGTTTGCTAAACAGATCCAGGTTGCGAGATCTGACTAGTGGGACCATCCAATCAAAGGACATGAAAATGCTGATGTGGTTGGATTCCTTTTAGAGGCACTCATAGTCATCAAGGTTGAAATCTGATTGGTTAAAGCAACAGTTTGAAGCATCATTGATTGTAACCTACAGGACCCCTGCCGCGAACAATGAAAGCTCAAGGCAGATAGATACCTTTGACCCAGGCAACACATGCTGATGATGGCTGAAATCTTATTGGATAAAAACCCTAATATTAATTTACACTATAAAATAAAGAGAATAGTCTATAGGGAATAATTTGATACTTGATTTTAATATTCTGATAGAGTTTAGACAAGCAAAGAAGGCCTTGCTGGCAGCTAACCACTGATAGAATAAGATGACAATGTTCGCTAGCTGTCTAATAAACTATCAAAGGTAGATTATTTATTGTCTTCATATGTTTTAAAAGGCAGGACTTCATGTGCATTGACAGGAAATGGGGTCAAAAAGCAAACAAATCATACATTTCTTTTGTACGTAACTATATTTATTAGAGTCAAACATTAACTCCCTTTAACCAAGTATGTACTCATTAGAGGCTGGGAAATTTACACTGATCAGGCATATTATGACATTATAACATTATGACCTGTGACGTCAATAACGCTGATTATCTCTTCATCATGGCACCTGTTAGTAGGTGGGATATTATTAAGCAACAAGTAAACATTTTGTCCTGAAGGTTGATGTGTTAGAAGCAGGACAAATGGACAAACATAAGGATTTGAGTGAGTTTGAAAAGGGCCAAATTGTGATGTCTATATGACAGGGTCAAATTATCTAAAAAAAACTGCAGCTGGTCCATGCGGCCCGATCCTGTAGCACAAATGGCTGAAGAAGATAATGCTGTTAATGTTCGATGGGTCAGGACTGTTTTGCAGCAAAATGGCAAGTGGTCATAATGTTGTGCCTACACGGTGGCCACATAGTTATGCATAGTCAGTGTACGATACCTGATTCTTGTCTTTTTTAACAAGTAATTTAGTGGGAAGTTTGCAGTGGTTTAGTACGAAATTCTGCTATTTGTAAAAGTCCAAACTCTAGGACAAGGTCATGGCCTAATACTGCAGTCCCAAAGCTACAAGGGTGCTACAATGTCCGAGTGCTAATGATCTTATCTTATATTTACTAATCCTTTGAGTTTAACCAGCTGTGTTGGTGTAATGGAAAGAAATAGGCCTCATGCTGGTACCATACCAGCCTTCCAGGTTTGGTAAAAAGAAAAAAGAAAAGAATGATGTAAAGATGTCCCATGCTTAGTTAATCCAGATTTAATTTCTACTTATTCCATACATGGATTACACACCTGATCAGTATTTGACTTATATTCTTTCCCAAGTTCTGTACTGTACAAAATACAACCATGACTAGAGTAATGGTTTAGATTGGGATCAAACAAAACAAGCTGTAATGCTGCCATTCTTTAAGAACTGAATTGAACTGATCACCCCTGATTCAACGTATTTGCTTCAGTAGGAATCTGTCAACATTTCATTTGTAACCTGGTATCAGAAGTGACATTTTGATTGCCTTATCAACCTTGTGGAAAGAAATGAAGGTAGCGATGCCCTCGAGCACTAAGAGATCAGATTAATTGTTCCTGGCAGGAGGACATGGATATGCGACCTTATTGGATTACACTTAGTGGTACCTTCTCTGCATTCCCTTATGGCATAATTGCCCTCCTGGCTACATGGTGCATGGGTTTAAATATAGCATATAATAACAATGTTAAAGTGGTAATATATATATACAACCAGTGCAGGATTTTAAAGTACAAAAAAGTGATCAAGCAAGATGGCTGCTATATATATATATATATATATATATATATATATATATACTTACCCAGTGGCTTTCCCAGTTTAATGTGATGACTGCAGGTCCAAAAGACCGAGCTGGGTTCATGCTGGCTCCAGTGTAAGGTATCTGTAACAGTATACAATTTAAGATATGGTATAACTTTATGGTACATGTCGTTCGCATCACAGACGTTTAAGGCCTTTACATATTTTGCCTTCTAATGTACAATTTTTTTGAAGGTCTACTTTCCAAGCTGTAATCTTATTTTGGAGTGCTATTAAAGTGAGAGTTAAAGGGTCTGAATTGCAATGTAATGCATTGTTTTCTCTTATATTGCAAACATATTTATTACACCTCTTTTTAGTGTTTCCACACTCGAGCTGCAACTCTGTGTTATATAAAATCCCCGATGAGGTTGTGGAATGAAATAAACTCATTTACAAAACCAAATGAGTTGAGTAACTGTATTTCCCAGTAGGCACCGTTGTGAAAACGGCTTTCTCTTGAGTGCGTAAAATTGGCAAACACCGTCTAAATATCCAAAGAATGGTTTTAGGCTGGCAATGTGTAAATCCTAAGTTGTTCGAACATTAACTTCTGAGGAACGAATGAAAAAAAAATGAGAAAAAAGAAACAGAGTGGTGTGTTTGAGAGTGCTGTATCTAGGCTGGGCTCTAAGTAAAGTCCGTAGGGAATTTACTATTGGGAGGATGTAGCTATGGTCACACCAAGTGTTCAGGTGATACAGAGAGAGACGTCAGAGGTTTCCTAATGAGATCAATTGTTTTTAATAGGTTTGAAGTAGGATAGAACTGAACCGTGTTCAAATATTCTGTTCTAAATTTACTTATACTATCCCAGTCAAAAAAACAAGCTGATTGTATCAAGGTAATAAGAAGTATTGAGTTTAGGCTTAGATCCAAGATCTTCAGAAGGTCTGATCTTAACATTTCTTACAAAATGTTTAAATCCTACTGCTTTACTATATTCTAAAGCACCTAATTCTTGTTAATAAGAGGGATCAGCTGAGTTAGATCAAAAAATAAATAAATACCCCACTGGATTGTTATATCAACTAACCGCAAAAAGATGGCCGATGACTACAGAAATGCCGATGGCAAGGCTGGCGGAACCTTTGAGGTCATTACGTTTGTTGTCGCAGGTAGCAAACACAGTGAAGACAAGTTCAAAAGTGATCAGGAGCTCCACAACCAGGGCATGACCCACTGAGATGCTCGAGTTGACCTGATCAAAGAAAGAATGAGAAAAAGTTTAGCAGTTACATAATATTACTTCTACTTTGCTTCTTACAGGTTTTGTGTCTACCTAAACAGAAACTAATTGCAGGTAGGAACTAAAGTGGATGTGATAAAAACTTTACACCACATTTGCTATAGGATTTAGTGTAAATCACAGAAATTGGCCTAGAATTAATAAAACCTCAATTCAAATGATTGATTAATAGTTTCTTGCTAATGATCAAAGTTTTTTCGCCCTTTATTTACAGACCTGTATACAAACCGTAAGATTAACTCAAATTAACATTAAACAAGGTTGAAAACAATCTGGCCAATCTTACCGTTGTAACACCTAAACTTCCTTGAACAGCACTTGGCGTAACCAGGAAGAGAATCCCTGCCCCGGTAATGGCACCCAAACACTGTGCAAGTACATAAAACAGAGCCTTGGCAAGACTTAGCTTTCTCGTGACTAGCATGGCAGCGGTGACAGCCGGGTTTATGTGGCCTCCACTGATATGAGCAAAACACTGCACCATGGTGGCTATACTCAACCCGAAACAAAGAGAAATGAGCACCAGGTCCGCCGGTGGTTGAGTCTCCTTATCCTTTGCCCAGTTGACGGTTGAGCCAAGACCAATAAGCACAAATATAAGCGTGGCTAAGAATTCGCCGGAGACCGCACGCCAGAATGGCTTTGTCCAAATGCCTTTAAACGCTGCCATGATGTCTTTACATCTGCACAATGGTAGGCACCTGAAGGAAAAATAAAGGCACCGTTCATGTTCAGTGTTCAGCCACCAACTGTTATTGTTAGATGTCAACCAGAATAGAATAGGTTTCAATCGAATCTTTTTTGGCTGAAAAATGATGGTCGTAATAGAGGTGAATTGTATCGCATTGTATTGCATCAGGTACCAATTTATATGTATATTTAATGTATCCTTACTTGGGATATACAAAATACATTGTACCCATGATCTTTAAAAACTCTTCCTGTGTCTTTGGTTAGCTATGCTAAGCCTAGCAAACTGGTGGTCAGTGATAATTAGCCTAAGTTAAATATGTATTCATATCTTAGAATTGGTTCAAGTTAGGAGACACTATGGACACCGTCATGTCAGTCAGTCAGTCTTTGGACTGGGGGAAGTAACCAGACTTCTCTAAAAGCATGGAAAGAACATACAAGCAGGAAAAGTACAAGAATTCTTGTTTTTAACATCATTCTCAATCTCTTTACACAATCAAACTACACCTAATGACACAGTGTCAAATGTGTGATAAGGAAGCTGGTATAATACCTTCAGCTTAAAAAAATATTGTCCTTTTTATGGCCTTGTCTCGGGGTGCCTGAGTAAATACAAAAGTGTTATCTATAAACACACATTGGAGGTGTAATGACTATACACAGGATAAGTGCAGAGAATTCTTAATTCTTATTTCAAAATCCATAATTCTTTGTTCATTTTCAAGTTATGCAACAGAATTTCATATCATTATCATTATTTTATTATTATAACTATAAAATGTTAGAAGCTTGGAAAACCTGGACATTCAACCATATCACAGTCATACTGAAAATGTGATATTATTAAATTTTTTTATTATATCTTTAATTTGTTTACCTTTTTGGTGAGTTATATTACAATGAACATACTAAGTGTTAGTGTCAAGTAAAGTGATCAACTCAGATTGTGCAGATTTTAGATTTACTACAAAGCTCATACAATTATGGCTTTATAAAATCTATATTGTTAATAATAATAAAAATATTAATTAAAAAAATAATAATAATAACAGCAACACTCACGTGCGAGCAGAGAGTGTGTGTACTGAAGAGGGCACTTGTGCCGGAGTGAATTCGTCACACTCACACATTGTGCAGTACACGCTCCTCACGGTGATTTATCCCAGTGCCCAGGGGGGTATCTGCCCCACAAGGAAGGAAGAAGGAATGAGAGCTGGGGGTGGAGTTTAAATAAACCATGCCCACTTAGCCACCTGAGTGAAAGGCAGGATATTTTAGAAAGCAGATGCAGTGACTTCTTTTAGCTCTTTAAAAAGTAAATCAACTTCCTCAACTTCCTCAACTTACAATCTGCCTAACCCATACAGTGTACACTTCCAAAAAAAGGTTCTGTTTCCAACTTTCTCCAAAGATTATTTTTTATTGCTTAGTCATAAATTTTATGACCACCTGTAAATCTTCGGCTTCTCCCATTAGGGGTCACCACAGCAGATCATCCGTCTCCACACACCCCTGTCCTCTACATCTGCCTCTTTCAAACCAACCACCTGTATGTCTTCCCTCACCACATCCATAATCCTCCTCCTTGGTCTTCCTCTTTTCCTCCTTCCTGGTGGCTCCATCCTTAGCATTCTCCTACTGATATACCCCATGTCCTTCTTCTGCACATGTCCAAACCATCTCAATCTCACCTCCCTAAAGTTGTTTTCAAAACGTTCTACATGTGCTGTCCCTCTTATAAACTCATTTCTAATCCTGTCCATTCTTGTCACTCCCAACGAAAACCTCAACATCTTCAGCTCTGCTACCTTCAGCTCCACCTCCTGTCTTTTACTCAATGCCACTGTCTCTAAACCATACAACATCGCAGGTCTCACCACAGTCCTATAAACTTTCCCTCTTACTCTCACAGATACTCTTCTATCACATTATGACCACCTGTAAATAATAATAATAATAATAATAATAATAATAATAATAATAATAACAATTCCACTTCCTCTTCTTCTTCTTCTTGTTCTTGTTCTTCTGCTTATTATTCAGTATTCCAAATTCCAATTTCTATATTCTATTGAACTGAATGGAATTAGTTCAATATACAGTATATGAAAATATTATATGAATGTAAAACAAATACTTTTGGGCAAATTAAATGGGGTAATGTATTGTCAATGTATTGAGAATTCATTTTCTATTGTAAACAGACAAACAAACAAATAAACAAACAATAAATAAATAAAAAGAAAGAAAGAAAGCATGAAAGCATGAAAAACGATATTCATATTTTGTCCTAATACTTTATATTGTTTATTTGTTTTCATGCTGTAACAAAATATGAGGCAGGCACACACACACACACACACACACACACACACACACACACACACACACACAGTTAAAAGCAGATCGAGAAGATAAAGTTTTATACTGGACTGTTATTTATTTATTTATTTATTTATTTATTTATGCATCATAACTTTGTATATGATCTGTTTTCTCACCTGACTTAACTAAACAACACTTTCTCTGAATCAGCATGGACATGTAGAGCAGAAAACACACACAGGTCGAGGAAATCTAGGACCACTGCTATGGCCTGCACACGTCTGCTGCCTCTACATTGTTTAATGTCTGTTCTGTCAAGGACAAAGGTTTGTTTGGGGTTTGTGTGACTTTCATCTGATAGCAGAAATATTTTGTTAGGTTTAGAACAAGTCATGAGTTAATATTCCTCTGTAAACTTCTATAGTTAGTGCAGAAAGAAAGAAAGAAAGAAAGAAAAAAATCTTACAGAGAATATATAATACACAAAATGTTGAACTGATTGAAAATTATAGGCAGTAGAAATACCAGTTAACATCTCTAGGTTACATATGTAACCATGGTTCCCTAAGGGAATGAGATGCTGCATCAACAACGCTTCAAGAATGCTTCAGCGTGACCACGCTCTGAATCTCTTGTGTAATCTGTCCAACAAAACAGCACATTGTCACTGGCGAGGTGATTTTACGACCAGGAAGCCATAAGAACACATGTGGTGGAGACGGTGCTAGCTTTGAGAATAAAGAAAGTGCTCACAGGAATGCAGGAAGTATGGCAGTGTCTCGTTCCCTCAGGGAACCGGGGTAACATACGTAACGAGACGTTCTGTTTTAGGAACTCAATCTGCATCATCAACACTTTGGGAACGAGTGTAGAAATATTGCCAGACTGACTGATCCCTGCCCAGTGTGAATGGGCACAGCTAGGTTGAAGGACAGAGAGGCCAGGAGTGGCACTAAGGTCAAGGCTGTAGGACCTGACCAAGGTCAGCGGGGTGGACCAGCCTGCAGCGTTGAAAATGTCTTGGAGAGAGATTTTGGAGGATATAGACTTTGAGGCCACCACACTTTGGATGGAGTGCGCTCTGACCTAGAGGAGCAAGAAGACCACAGGACTGAACTGTATTTGTATGCTGTCATCCCCTCACTCTCACACGTTCACTCAGGTTTGTTGACGGTGGTGTGGTGGGCCGTCTCTTATCCCAGAGATCCCTCATGTCTTTGTTACCCTCTGGTTCTCCCTTTTAGTTATGCTGCCATAGCGAGCCTTGCCAGAGTCCCAACTGCACAGTGACCTTAAATTTCATTTAATAACCAGGACACATAATAATCCATATCCTTCTCTACCTGTCACCCCTCTTCTCTCTCTCTCTCTCTCTGTCGAGTTAAACATGCTTCTGAGGTTCCATTGACCATTGTTCCTGCCCTTCTTCCCTCCGTGGATCTTCCCACTTCATCCAGGCCTGCCTCTGGACAGTGTCCTCTAATTTTTGGAGGCCACTCTTTGCAGCTAGGGACAGTTTCCTATCAACGCCTTGGGTGGTTCCATGAAATTCCGGAGTAAGAATGGGAGCTTCGGGGATGGATTTGAACTGTAGTTAATGTCAACAGTCTTCTACACTGACTCAGGACTACAGTTTGCTTTTGATCACCTTCACTGTACTCCGTAACATCGGATATCTGCAATAAATGGACATTCAGTGCAACCCAGATGAGGATGGGTTTCCTCTGGAGTCTGGTTCCTCTCAAGGTTCCTTCCTTATGCCATCTTGGGTAGTTTTTTTTTTTTGCCACAGTCGCCATCGGCTTGTTAATCAGGGACAAACTTACACTCATAAAGAACATATTTATTTTTTATCATCACATTATCTGTGTTTAGCTGCTTTGAGACAATGTTCATTGTTAAAAGCGCTATACAAATAAAAATGTATTGAATTTATTTGTAGTGCTGGTTCTGCTACAAATGTTACTGTATCTTCTGGATGACCTTCTTCCTGGATTGTAGAAGTTTGAACAGTTTTTGTGTTAGGAGTTTATAGAAGTTTATTTAGATCTCGGGGGCAAGAGGATGAACACGTGCAAATTTATGTAAAGCTTGTAATACTGTATATACAGTGAGGAAAATAAGTATTTAAACACCCTGCTATTTTGCAAGTTCTTAAACTTAGAAATCATGGAGGGGTCTGAAATTGTCATCGTAGGTGCATGTCCACTGTGAGAGACATAATCTAAAAAAAAAAATCCAAAAATCACAATGTTCGATGTTTTAACTATTTATTTGTATGATACAGCTGCAAATAAGTATTTGAACACCTGAGAAAGTCAATGTTAATATTTGGTACAGTAGCCTTTATTTGCAATTACAGAGGTCAAACGTTTTTGGCCTGTCGCTGAGAAATACAGAGTTTGAGCTCCCTCCAAAGATTCTCTATTGAGTTAAGGTCTGGAGACTGGCTAGGCCATGCCAAAACCTTGATATGCTTCTTAAAGAGCCACTCTTTGGTTATCCTAATTTCAAACCATGACGTCTTAGTGTATTACCAACAGTAACCTTGGAAACGGTGGTCCCAGCTCTTTTTAGGTTATTGACCAGCTCCTCCTGTGTAGTTCTGGGCTGATTTCTCACCTTCCTTAGGATCACTGAGACCCCACGAGGTGAGATCTTGAATGGAGCCCCAGTCCAAGGAAGATGACAGTCATGTTTAGCTTCTTCCATTTTCTGCAATATCCCTGTAGCCCTTTCCAGCCTTGTGGAGGTGTACAATTTTGTCTCTGGTCAGTATAATAAAATAGTGTCTTTGGTCAGCTCTTTGGTCTTGGCCATGTTAGTAGTTGGATTCTTACTGATTGTATGGGGTGGACAGGTGTCTTTATGCAGCTAACGACCTCCAACAGGTGCATCTAATTTAGGATAATAAATGTAGTGAAGGTGGACATTTTAAAGGCAGACTAACAGGTCTTTGAGGGTCAGAATTCTAGCTGATAGACAGGTGTTTAAATACTTATTTGCAGCTGTATCATACAAATAAATAGTTTAAAAATCATACATTGTGATTTCTGGATTTTTTTTTATTTAGATTATGTCTCTCACAGTGGACATGCACCTACAATGACAATTTCAGACCCCTCTATGATTTCTAAGTGGGAGAACTTGCAAAATAGCAGGGTGTTCAAATACTTATTTTCCTCACTGTAAGTGGATAAATGTACAGAAAATAAATATAAAGGCTCTAAACCTATGGGATCAATAAACTATTCTAATTCTGATAACATTTTTAAATTATAACATTATGAGCAGTGAAGCAAATAAAACTGATCTCTTCATAATGGCACCTGTTAGTGGGTGGGATATATTAGGCAACAAGTGAACATTTTATCCTCGAAGCAGGAAAAATTTACAAGCGTAAAGTTTTGAGCGAGTGTGATAAGGGCCAAATTGTGATGGACCAACACAATATTGGGCAGGTGGTCATAATGTTAAGGCTGAAGCATATGAGCAGTTATATTAGTGCAGAATGTGTGTAAGGCACATTATGTGTAGAAAATTTGGGATATAAAGATTTACAACATCGGACATACAAAAATTATACGCAGTGTATATACAGATTATATATAGATATGAGTATAATCTAGGATGATCATGCTGATGTGACCTACCACCATCGTATAATCTGCATACCTGATGTTGGAGATATGCAGTGACATACGCTCTTGCGGACACAAGGAGTACAGCTGGAAAGAAATAGCTGACAACAATATTTGAAAAAATATAAAACTAACTTACATCCTGTTTCAGTTTTATAGGTAACATGTGTCCAGTTGTGCCTAAGTAGCATTTTTGGGTGTCTATACTTTACTGAATATTTTCATTTAAAGAGACTTTTAGTTCAACTTGACTACATTTCAAAGTCAAAAATCTTATTACTCAACTACATTTTGCAAAATCAGTCGTTCCTTTTTATTTATGAGTGGATAGAAACCTAACTGGTCAAATGCGCAGCAAACTACCAATCAGGGTAGCGCACGCTCTCTATTATGAACTTTTTCTGAATGGTGGTATCTACTTACACCAACACACAGTTCAATAGAACATTGTAAGTGGAATAAACAATGGAAGAAACTCCTGACTCTAACTTGTCACAATACTTGTGGCCTTATTTGAGGGATTTTTGGGCTTGGGCTCATGATAATTGTAATACATATTAACCAGTGTTTGACTCATTAATATCAATCTATTAAGAGAATAATGTTACTTTCAACACAACAAAGTGTTTTTACATAAAGTGAGTTGATTAAGCAAATAGTCTGGTGGTAGCCATATTAAAACATAGTACTTTGGATACTTAAGTACATTTGAAGGCAAATACTTTTGCACTTTTACTCAAGTGAGGGTTTAAAGTGGACACTTTTACTGGAGTCATATTTTACCTACTGTATCTTTACTTCAACTCAAGTAACTCAAGTGGTATGTGCACTTTGCCCACAATAGCACGTGTCTGTGGTGCAACAGAAAGCTGGATCACATTAATTAAATATTATTCTGCACTGACTTTATCTCATCAAGTTCCACTCCCATTCACAAGTGTTTGTGATTTGCTGATTTAAGGGTTTATCAGGAGTGGCTGATGCAAGTGTGCCAGCTAATGAGCTATCCTCTGCTGGAGAAGTAATGTGCTGCGCTGTTATTACATATTCTATATGTGTATTTATTTTCCTTTGATAATTGCAGAGCTTTAATCAAGAATCTCTGTGATGAAAGCCTCAACATGAATTTGCTTAATTGCATTTTCTTAACATCACAGTGATTTGAGTGAGTCTTCATGAATAAAAAAAAAACAACGATGTGTTTGATTTGTACCAGACACTCGGGAATTAAAAGAGGGAATTTTCAAGCCAGTTCATTGCTCAGAGGAATCTTAAATTGCTTTTGAATTAGCATCATGTATTATTGAAATTCTTCAAAAAAAAAAAAAAGGTAGACAGTATTTAACCTGTGCAGAGAGAAGATAAACATTAAAGGAAGACTCTGTGATCGTTTTGCTCCCAATGGGCACTCTTTGAGGAGGCCATTGCTCCTCGCGGTTCTGGCCCAGCTCGTGCCGAGGCAGAGTGGTGTGGCAGTTTCTTGGTGTCACAGCTGGACCTTCCTAAGGGTTTCGAGACAGGCTTGTAGCTATTTCCAACCTCACCACTTCCGTCCAGCACTTGTTCACAAGCTTCAGAAGCACGCCTTTTGGCGGTTTATTCCTTCTGTGACGAGAGCATGCACCTCCGCCTCTCTTCCTCTAAAGATGACCAATGACACTCAACTCATCTTTTCTTTCCCTCTCTCAGATACCACATCTTCGGCTCAAATCTTGGCATGCTTGACAGACATATCTTCATGGATGTGTGCTAATCAATTAAAACTCAACCTCAGCACAACAGAACTGCTAGTCATCCCAGGTGATTCATCTCCAGGTCAAGATTTTAGAATAACTCTTTATGACTCTCTGCTTTCCCCTTCAGCCACTGCTTGCAACCTTGGGGGAACTATGGACAATTAACTGTCCTTCTCCTTACATTTTGCTAATGTGGCTTGTCCTTTAATTTCTTCTCCACAATGTCCGAAGGATTCAACCATTCCTGTCCACACAGACTGCCCAGGTGCTTGTTCAGTCTCTTGTCATTTTTAGACTGGACTACTGCAACTTTTTGCTGGCTGGTCTTCCTCTGTATGCTACTCATCCACTGTAAATGATTCAGAACCAGCTGCATGACTTGTGTTTAATCTGCCCAAGTTCTCCCACACCACCCCACTGCTGTGCTCCCCTCACCAGCTTCCAGTAGCTGCACGTATCAGATTCAAAACTCTAATGCTTGGCTACAAGGCCAAAAATGGACCAGCAACATCTTATCTCAGAGACCTCATCACACCTCGCACTGCACCATGCTTGACTGGTACAACCTTCTTTCAGAATTAGAGGTAAGTATACTTCAAGGCTCTTCTCTGTTCTGGCACTGAGGTGGTGAAATGAAAGTCCATTAGATGTTTATACAGCGGAGTCCCTGGCTATCTTTAAGCGATGATTTAAGACCTACCTATTCCTAAAACACTTAAATTAGCACTTCCCAAGTTTGATTTGTAAAAATCAAGAGTTATATTCTGATTTATAATAAGTTTGTAATTTAGTGTACCAGTGTAAAACATGGCTATAGCGCAATGCCACGGGTAACAAGCTATCTCTGTCTGGGAATTGCATTGTCTCTAATGACATCAACATTCCCTAGTAAGCCACTTTGTAATACATTGGTGCTCATGGGTAAAGCTTACGCCTCAGCAGGTCAGGCCAACCTGCTGCGAGAGTTGGATGTAGAAGTTGCTTCGGGCGGCCAGGTTCAAGAGCTCCGCCATACAGCTGTTGGCCGGTCTATAGCTGCCCTAGTCTCTATGAATGTTCATGATATTATTAAGCACAAGTTGATAATGTGCATGTGATTAGATGTAATGAAGCACAAGGTTATGATATGTGATGTGTATGTGTAGGCCTTCCTAAAAAGATGCGTATTTAATCTGCACTTAAATTTGAAGAGTGTGTCTGAGCCCCGAACACTGTTCCTTCTGAACCCTGGGAGATAGCGCTAGATCTGGTAGGAGAGGCAGAAGAATGGAACAGGTTCCAAACCCTCCCCAAACCCTTTGCCGATTCCAACTGTGAGGCCCATGACATCAGTCGTCACTTCACCTTGGCAGAAGTGGGGACAGAACCAAGAAAGTACCCTTCTCGAAGAAGACATGGGGCCACTATGAGAGTAGTACCGTTAAGTGATAAAGAGACAGCATTTTTGCTGGTCAAGGTGTAAATAAATTTAGCACTATAATCACAAGCCACTGAAATATAAAGCTGTTGGTTTTGTTGAAAATGCTTCACAAACTTGAACTTTAACGTTTCTGTTGTTATTAGGAGGATATTGCCCTAACATTCCATTGAACCTCTCAAAATAAATCTACATTTAATCTAAAACACACTCTTTTAAATATGAATGCAAATGCATGTTGGGTGTGCAGTTCAGTGGCCCACAGAGATTACCAAACTTGGTCAAAAATGTTTGCAGATACATGTTTTTTTTAGTCTGTCTGTGGAGATAACCCTTAATAATGGATATTTGTACAAAGTCAAACCATACATTATATTTCACATTTTGTTAATTATCAATCAGTCTATTCAAATAAAATAAATAGACCCTTACCCTAACCTAAGAATATATGATTGTCTAGTTTTTTCCACTGTTCAGCAGTAAATCCACTGAATCCATAGACAATTTTAGTGAGAATCCTTCCCACACACTGAGGCACCTTAACAGAGTCTATTCTTCTTTGTATTTCATTTCAAGTTTTGATGTTAAAACACCAAGCTTATTCCATAACCTAAAAATGTGCCTTGCTGCCCCGAGAACAAGATTGCATTGGATCAATAACAACAAAACTTATAGCATCATAGTAATGCAGGTGAAAAAGTTCTGGCACCATACTGTGCTTCCAATCTTTTCTGGGCTGCCTTTGATGTTGCCTCCTTAGTTATTTTAGCATGCTACTTGTGTTCCTCAAAGGTGCATGGTACCCAACCTGAACGGTCAAACCCAGAGAAATTATTATATTATATTATTATATTAATTATTATATTAAAACAAAACTAAATTATTTTAAACAGAACTAACCTCTTAAAACTCTATGGCCCACAAAACCAGCACATTTTCGAGAAGCTGGAATGTCATATGAGATGAAGAGAAGAGCAGCTCTGTACACTTGACAACCAAAAAGTGAGGAGTCCATTATGACAACTCCCTCCAATAGCTCATAAAGCTCATGAACTAAAAGCCCAAGATTTGGATAAATGTTAATCTTTGGCTCTGTAGGTCCTGGTACAACTCAACTAAAACCATGTTTTCCTCTTTATAACGATCTTATCATGGTAGATTCAAAACAACCAGATTAATCACCCCTACCGAATATGGGAATTGTTTAAAATGCTGATAACAGTCAACATTCATCATGAGGGCAAAATTGTTTGGTTCTGCTAAAAAAAAAAAAAAGGCTGCCCTTCAACATACTGAATGTCTGCCATATCATCATTAGGAATTTGTCTGTCTCTCCACTCTGTACACTGTTCTTAAAATCTAGGCCTTTTAATCAATGTCTCCAAAAACTGAACTACTTTCTTATAGCAATAGTTTGTATTGGGTAGAGATGTTCTTTGTCACTGAAACGTATCATCTTAGTCGTTAAGGGAGAGCCACATTTCTTTCTCAGTGCAGATGTCTTGTGTAGATGTTTGTGAAATGGAACATATCCACTTGTGCTACTGGTTGCTGATCCATCTCTGGTAGTGTGGTAACACTTAGCAAGTGTATATGTAACCATACACTTGGGACATACAAGATATTGACACAAGTTTTCTCTGTTTATGCTGGGTAATATTCTTGGTGAATGTAATGTCTTGGGAATTATGCTGACAAAACTGCTAATTAAATGAATGCAAAAAAAAAAATTCTTATGAGATACATAAACTGTCTTAGGCATAGCAACAGTGTTGTGATGGCATTGTCAGATATATTAAATGCAGCTTGCCAGGTTAAAAGCATCATAGCCAGGAGCTTCACAAGCAGTTGCCCAGAGCTATTTTCAGGTCTCTTTCGCATCCTTTTTATATGTTGCAAACCCAGATGTTTGCTTAGTTACTCCATTATTAAGTCTGGCTCATGGTCATAATTACTGTCCTCGAAAGACTTACCTTTCACTTGGCTCCAGAAAGAGTCTGAGCTCATCATCTTCAAAAAATAAAGAATCATGTCATCAGCAAATACATTAGAAATAAATATAACCAAGATAAAAAATAAAAAAAAAACTATAATTATCTATGCACACCTTTAGTGGTTGACATACTGTATTAAGCATGCCTTCTTGTGAATGTGGATCTTCAGTCGCCTCCATATCTTCATTAGGCATGCGCAAATTCCCCTCATGTTGACTACCATAGTTTCCTGTAATAAAGTTATTTTAGAATCAGTTAAATACATAATTTTTCAACTGTGACAAAAGCTAACTAACAGTTGTTAACAGTCCTGGGTGAATACTTGGTTTAAATTAAACAGGGAGTGATTGATTGAATCTTTCCTAAGAGAACTTGTTAAACACCCTGCATCCTGTGCTGCATAGGCATGTACCGATGGTCAATTTACAACAAGTAAAAATGCATGCATGTACTTTTGGGCCATCCATGACAATCATAAAAATGATGAACAGCTATTTTAAGGGCTCAAATTTGGTGTTCCATTCATGAATTTAGCAAACCAAGTCCAAAATCTTTAAATAAAAAGCTCATGAAACTTAACCTATTTTCCGGACTATAAGCCGCTACTTTTTTCCACTCTTTGAAACCCGCGGCTTAAACAATGAAGTGGCTAATTTATGGATTTTTCCTGGGTTTTTCCCGGTTTCACAAGCTTTATGCCAAAAAAACTGAGCCCCATAACATTAGACTAATTAAAATGCGGGTTAAGGTGAACAAATGAAATTCTTTAAATGAAATCAGATGCGCTACCACTGAAAAAAAACGGTAGGTTAAGAAATGTAATAAAAGTTGTTAATGTTGCTTTCTATTCATTTTCAATTAAGTGGTTGCAGTGGTTAATTTTTTGTTATGTTTTGTAGTTGCTGGAGTCCAGGTGGTCCTCCAGACTGATACAGTATGACATCTCTGGATCTTAGCAACAATCGATTTAATGTCTGATGAAGAAGATAGCATTATTGATGGCAGGCCAGTGTAGATTGTTAAACCGCCTCTGCACAGAATCCCACAACTGTCAGGTCTGTGTCAAGAGTTACAGAATATACTTGAAGCTGACTTACACTATGTTACCACCCATCACTTCTGTGTGATGGCACAGGGTCACATTGTATGAAATCAGCATATGGATATGCAGAATTTGACATTTCCGGACAGTATATTTCAGAATATGTAAAAAAAAATTAATTTCCTGGACCTCGTTTTCACTCGCCCTACCCCAGCAACAGACATGACTGCTAACCCACTTCAAATTTCTGATCATCACCTGGTTTCCTTTACAATCATGCTTCCTATCATACCCCAGAACTTCCACTACATTTCTCCCTTCTCTGTACCTTCCTGTACCCTTTCATCTTTTTCTTACCCTGACTTATTTTCTTCTTTACCCTTGGACACTGCCACTAATGATTTCCTTTCCTCTCTTTTCCCAACCATTAACCTCATCTGCCCCCTGACTACAAAAAAAAAAGAATTCTTCTCCCGCCCCTGCCTGTTAGAAGTTTTGTGCAGCAATTGTTAAGAACTTAAATCAGCAGAGAAGAAGTGCAAAGAAGAGATACCGCAAGTCATCTAATCTTGCACTCCCACCACCTGCCCGCTGAATCCAAACTCTTCAACTATGCTTCAGAAGATTTCACAAGACCTCCTGCTATTTATCTCAATGACCATCAATTGGTCCTTAGCATCTGGCCATGTGCCAACTTCTTTCAAGCAAGCAAGTTATTCCCATCTTTAAGAAACTTGCTCTGGATCCATCAAACAACTACAGAGCGGTATCAGTTCTCTCCTTTCTTTCTAAAAGTCTGAAATGCTGGTTTTTAACCAACTGTCTATCTATTTCTCAAAGAACAAGCTTCAAAATCCAAACCATTCTGGCTTGAAAGCAGCACATTCCACAGATACTGCCCTTTTGGCTTTGACTGAGAAACTACATGCTGCTTGATTAGCTGTCATCTGTACTCATCCTCCTAAACCTTTCAGCAGCATCTGATGCCGTCAACCATAAGAATCTCATCTACCTCCAGGAGCCTCGGTATCCATGGAACAGAATGGGAATGGTTTGCTTCCTACATGGAAAGTCACTCATACCAGGTAACATTCAGGGTGTCCACATCTGCCCCACGCAGACTGTCCACTGGTGTCCCACAAGGCTCAGTACTCGGTCCTTTTCTTTTTCCACTATACTCATTCTCTTGGGAAAGTCATATCCTTACATGAGTTTTATCACAACTGCTATGCTGATCTTATCTTCTCTTTACCTCCCTCAGATACCACAGCTTCCACTCTGATCATCTTCCACTCTGGCATATCTTCATAAATAAACCCTCTCTGCACTCCCTTAGAACTCATCCTATCTTCAAGTGATGATCGTCTCCAGGTTACGTATGGTTTCTCAAGGGAACGAGAAACTGCATCAACCTTGCTTTGGAAATGCTTCCAAGGTATTCATGCTCGGAATTGTGTGTGTAATCCTTCCAATGGCTATAAAGGACCAAAAAGCTATAAAAAAGCATATAGAGTAAAACTGTCACTAGCTTCTGAAAGGGTAGGATGCGGCGAAGGAATGCAGGCAGTGTGGCATGGAGACGCAGCATCTCGCGTTCCCCTTCTGTGTCAAAAATGCTTTGGGAACAAAAGTCCCCTCTGGTTCTCCCTCAAATGCCATGGTACAGGCATGGCCAAGGTGGTACCTGTACATCTTCTCTTCTGCAGACCCCCCCTGGTTGGTAGGAAATGCTTTAGTGATTAAAGCATGGCCAGCATCTCTAGGCAATTGATATGCCACATCTGATGGGGCCTTCCATAAAGACCTTAGATGTAAAGCCACTTATGAACACTCCCCTGCATCAGTCGTAAGCGTTAAGTAAAAACCGGAACACTCAGCACGGGGTCCTGAGATAGGAACCCGAAATCTCTCAATACATTTAAGGCACATAATGCTCACCGCATAACCTTGATCGTATGGAGTGAATTGCCCCTTTGAGAGAACCCCTGGGCTCTGATCGACCACGGTAGGGGTCTCATGTGCAAGAGGCCAAGTGAAACCACATTGGTTGCTACCACCATTGGACCCAGCAGTCTTTAAAACTGCTCACAGGAAATGACTGACCTTCTCTTACTCTCTTGACAGCCGTAAGGATAGATTCAACACAAGCAGGGGACAACTGTGTCCGCAAAAGGGTTGAATCCCATACTACACCTAAATGGGTGGTTCTCTGTAATGGAAAAAACACAGTTTTGTTAGGGCCCCACTAGGTTGGGGTACACCCCATTGAACAGAGGCAGACAAGACTCGCAACTGTTGTCTACATTGCGCAGGACCCTTCGAGACACATCTGGCAGATTGCTAGATTGTCTCTTAAAGTAAACAGTCTCTCGAGACTGACCTCTGGGGTGCCTAGAGCCAAAGCTATGCCCTGTTGCAGCTCTAGGGGCCTACTTAAAGGTAGCAAACCCTTCAAGTTCACTATGGTACTGCAATTTGCGCAGTTTGGTTCCCTTGAGAACTGACCTAGCGTGCTCCGCTCCCAAGCAAGCAAAACACAGGTGTAATATAGAAGAGGCAAGGAGGAACACACAGTTGAAAAGAGTGCTTACTGTTGCTTGCTTTGATTTTCTTTCTTATTTTTTCAGACATTACCACTTACCAGAAGGACATACACAGAGAGCGCTTCATGAACAAACAGAAGCTAGTGCTGGCATTACTCCATATACTTTTTATAGCTTCCTATCATGGTCACCCTGCCAGTGATGCCGCACTTTTAATTGGACGGACTACACACGTGATTCAGAGCGTGGACAACGTGAAAACTTTCCCAAAGAGTTGTTGATGCAGCCTGAAGGGAAACTATAGCAGATAAAATAAGTATTAACCACGTCACCATTTTTCTCAGTAAATATATTTCTAAAGGTGCTATTGACATAACATTTTTGCCAGATGTTGCTAACAACCCATGCAATACACACATACAAATAAATCAAACCATACTTGTCCATCATATATGTGTAATAACGTGAAATTTGACAAGGAAAAAGTATTTAACACATGAAGTAAGGAAGGCATGGAAAGCCAAGACACCAAATGAAATCAATGAGTAATTAGAAAGCAATCCTGCCCTGTGTCAGTGCAAATTAATATCAGCTGGTTCCGTCAGAACCGATAGCCTATATAAAGGTGTCTCATTACCAAGGTGTCACACAAGAAACATCTCATGATTGGTAAAAGCGAAGAGCTCTCGCAAGACCTTTGCAACAATATTGTTGCAAAACATACTAATGTCATTAGTAGCAGAAGGATTTAAAAACTTCTGTATGTTCCAGTGAGCAATGTTTGGGCCATAATCCAGAAGTGGAAAGCAACCATGACCAGGTGCTCCTCACAAAATGTCTGACAGAGTAATGTCTGTCAGAAAAGTTGTCCAAGAGCCAAGGACCACTTGTGGAGAGCTTCAAAAAGACCTGGAATTAGCAGATACAATTGTAAAAAGAAAAAAAAAAAAAGTAATGCACTCGACAGCCATGGCCTGTGTGCATACGCAAATCGCAAGACTCCATTTCTAAAAAAAAAGCATGTTGAAGCTTTGCCACAAATTTGCTACACAACATTTGGACAAGCTGTGAAATACTGAGAGAATATAGCCTGGTCAGATAAAACAAAAATTTAACTCTTTGGATGTTATAATACACACTATTCTTAGAGGACAAATGGCACTGCACATCACCCCAAAAACACCATACCAACAGTGTTGGTGGTGAGAACATCATGTTGTGGGGGTGATTTTCACCATGCAATACTGTCAAATGTCATATACTGTAATTGAAGGGAGTATAAATGGAAAAATGTACTGGGACATTCTTGATAAAAATCTGCTGCCATCTACCAGGATAATGAAGATGAAATGAGGGTGGACATTTCAGCAAGATAATGATCCCAAAAACACCGCCAAGGACACTCTTAATTGTTTTCGGAGAAAGAAAATAAAGCTGCTAGGATTGTCCAGCCAATCACCTGACTTGAATCCTGTTGAAAATCAATAAAAAGAACTAAAAGATTAGAAAACATCAAAGATGCCTTCAAAATTTGATGAATGTTTGTGTAGGAGAATGGGCCAAAATCACATGCTTTTCCAGGCAGAGGGCACATTGGTCTGAAAATAGTGACATGTTCAATACACTGTACCTCTTCCTGTAATGCTTAAACAAGTATTTTTTCCAGATTTGCATACGAGTGTAGATTTACTCATTGATAGAGACTAAATGCACTTTGGAAATCGCTCTAGACAAGGGCATCTGCTAAATGCCATAAATGTTACATGCCCAGGATCAAAAATCTTACTAACTAATCCACGACACCGAACAGGAAAACTAATGAATGAACACAGAATAAAAGCAAATGGAGTAAACTAAAAAAAATCTACAGGAAAGAGTGAAATGATAGGAGATTTCACAACACTTTGGGTTATCCCACTTGGTGACATTTTAAAAGTTCTTTGGAACAACAGAACTTGTTCAAAGACTACATTCTGGGGAACTGTTTTAAAAGCTTAATTTTTTATCAGATCCCAAATTTTGATATATATTATCCATTACAGGATATTATAGAAATATTTTACATTTTCCTCAAATAGAGTGAGCTATATCTATATATTGGACTGTTAAATATGCAAAGAGCCCTTAAGGAACCCTATTACCCTAAGCATTTAGCTTTAACATGAACCCAATTTATTAATAAAAAAATAAATAAAAAAATCTTATGGAGTGTCACTTCATAAAACACAAAAACCTTATGGCAGTGGAAGCACCAAGCTATGGGGCTGTTTTTCTTCAGCTTGGACTGAGTCAATATAGAGGGAATCAAAATCAAAAAGTAGAACAAAATCTTCAGAATGTCTCAGTTCATATTTTAATCCTTTCAATATCCTATGAATTGAAAAGGGCTGTACAGATGAGAGCCCTTTATAAATAGACAGATTTTAAGTACACTTTATGGACAAAAGTATTGAGACACCTGACTTTTCCAGTACATACATTCACAAACAGTTAAAACAAACTTGAAAGTGAACAACTGTATAAGATGTCCTTGGATGCTGAAGTATTTAATTTTTGCTTCACATAAACTAGGAGACCCAAACATATTCCAGCATGACAATACATCTTTGCACAAATGAGCCCCATGAAGACATGCTTTACATGCATTGAAGTAGAAGATCTGAGCCAGGTATAGAGCTCTGACCTCAACCCTATTGAACACCTTTGGGATGAATTGTAATACTGGCTATGAGGCCTTCTCACCTCACCTACATCAGTACCTGACTTTACTAATATGCTTGTGTCTGAATAAGCACCAATCTACACATCTAGTGGAACATCTTTGGAGAAGACTGAGGTTTATCATTACAGCAAATGGGAACTAAATGTATATTGGAATGTGTTTGTCTAAGTTGGTAGTGTATATGCACCTTAATTGCACAATGAGCCATGTCCACACAATGTCTACAGTTGCACACAATGCACTTTATGTGTCGAGGACACTTACCAGTCCTTTGCCCTGTGTTTTCTGTTATGTGGCTTTATATTGTCTATTTAACCACAAATAACTGTAAAAGACTGTAGAAAGACCATTACTCATAATCTTACATTTCAGTGCTCATGTTATTTCTCACTCTCCAGGATTCTGTATTGTTTAAAAACTATAGTCACTCTCTTGATATCACGCAAATGAGGATGTGTTCCCCTTTTGAGTCTGGTCAAGGTTTCTTCCTCATAACATCTACAGTAATGAAGTTTTTCCTTGCCACAGTCGCTCCAGTCTGCTCATTGGGGATAAATACACATCGTTCACCTTCACCGTTTAATTCTGTCAAGCTGCTTTGAGACAATGTCTGTTGTGAAAAGCGCAATAATAATAAACTTGACTTGATTATGTAGCACCAGGGTCCTGGAGGAATGTTGTTTCATTTTACTGTGTACTGCATAAGCTATATATGGTTAAAATGAAAGTAAAAGCTTCTTGACAAGTACAGAGGCAGTGAAGGAAATACATTTTCATTAATGTCACTCTCATTGTATTGCATATAGTTGGGTTAAGTGTCAGCTAAATTTCTGGGATTACTTGCATACCAGAGATAATGTGAATCAGTTACAGCCATACTTTCATCCATTGGCAGGACCATTTATTGGGGAGTAAAATACGAGGGGACCCCATTATGTACCTTTGGAAAAAAAACCTAGGACCTTTTTCTAATTGTTATAATGTAGTCTTGATAACATCACCTCAGCTTATGGCCACTGCATAGCATATATAACATATGTGTTATACAAAAAGTTTTATAACTAGCTCTGTTTTTAAGAAAGTAGTAAATCTTATCTACATTTACACACAATCACCCCCAAAATAGTCCTACAATACAGTGCTCCCAGGTTCTTGACACTTCTGGAATGTGTCCTGGATGTCTTTTTTTCAAAGTGTGTTGAGCACCGCAATGATCACCACAATGGTGATAAAATGGCAACCTTTGTCCTGAAACTTCGTCTTTAGAAAGATGGGAAGTCCGCAGGAGCCAAATTTGGCAAGTGAAGTGGGTGCGGAAGTGATATGTGAACTATTCTCTGATGATCATCATGCACAAGTTGGCGAATGGATTTGACATTTTTGGGGGTTGAGCTCGTTTAAGTTCCCTTTCAAGAACTTCAGTTGCTTGACCAACGCTTTGGGAGTCCATGCTCTGAATCACGTGTGTAATCTGTCCAACAGAAAGGTGCAAAGTCACCAGCAGCATGACGTCATAAACAGGAAGCTACAAAAGCACATGCTGTGGAGACGATGCTAGCTTCTGTTTGTTCAGGAAGTGCTCTATATGTGTCTGTGTCAATGGTAAGTGGTAAAATTAAATAAAAAATTATAGAATATATATTAAATATATAATGGGTACCAGCTATGTGTTTCTCCCTGCCCCTGCTTTATCACAAAGCTTGTGTGTAGCTTGCATGGGAGCGGAGCATGCTCAGTCAGTTCTTTAGGGACCTGACTGCTCTTATTATGGCCACATGTCAACGCGGACCCTCTGCTCCAGCAGGCGCTCTCACTCCTCGTGGATCTGCGAGGTTCTGCGAGTTTGTACACTTCAGTATACAGTGCCTGTCCCTCCTTGGTGCCCTCAGGAGGTTGGCTTATGCCACATATGGTGTTTCAGGCCACAGCAATCTCCTCTAGGCATACCAAGTTTGCAAACCATGGTCTACCTCACCACCGTGGGGCCACCAGTAGGAGACTGACTCCATCCCAGAGAACTCTGTCCAGAACTACCGGGAGCAGTGCGACAGGGAAAAATGCGTAAAGGCACAACCTCTATACAATGCTTATACCATGGCATCCAGTGGACGGTGATATGTCTCTTGGGTTGCAAACAGGTCCACTTGTGCTCTGTAAAACTTCTCCATATCTGGTCCACCATGTCTAGGTGGAGCCTTCATTCCCTACGTCTTGGCTCATGCCTTGAGAGGGCATCTGCTCCCTTGTTTAGATATATGCTGTCCTCACATCCACAGAACGGATTTGTGGAGAAAGACTGAGCAGCTGTTCATCTGCTGTGGTCTTTATATAAAGGGGCACCCTGTGAAAAAGCAGACCCTCAGAAGGTAAGTTGTGAATTCTATTTAATCCTCTTATGAGTCCTCTGGTCTCCCAGCACCATTTGAGGTCAGGTCCCAATCTCCGGGCCGCAGACGGCACCGGTCCATGGGTCAATTGATACCGGGCTGCACAGAAAGAATACATAACTTATATTATTTTCCTTTTGTTTATCTGATTTTGAACAATGTTTTATTTTTGAAAATACCAGGTTCTCTCCATCACATCTGTCTATGACTCATTCTTGATGCATGTCATGATGCCTCGGTCACATGTCTTACCTCCATCCGGTACCTTCTTAAAGGGGCTGCTCCGGCCATTTACATTTAATACATTACCGCTAAATTCAAACCCCCAAGCTAGCAAAATTAACAAAAAACAACACAGTGGATTCACGTTTATTATTATATTTAGAAAAGACCAGTTTTTATGCGCTGCAGGCTGGTCCACCCCCCAGTCGGATCGTGGATCGGCCACTAACACATAATACATTACCGCTAAATTCAAACCCCCAAGCTAGCAAAATTAACAAAAAACAACACAGTGGATTCACGTTTATTATTATATTTAGAAAAGACCAGTTTTTATGCGCTGCAGGCTGGTCCACCCCCCAGTGAACTTCATCATGTTCTATAGCCTTGACCTTAGGGCCATCCTGGCTTATCCATCCTTCGGCCTAGCTATTCCCATCCACACTAGGCAGGGACTGGTTGGTCTGGCGGTATTGTAGTCTCGTTCCCAAAGTGTTGTTGACACAGCTCGAGTTCCTAAAAGGCAACATCGCTAGGTTATATATGTAATCCTGGTTCCCTGAGGGAACGAGATGCTGCGTCTCCAGGTCACATTCCCTACAGCACTTCCTTCCATTTCAGAAGCTAGTGTTGTCTCCACTGCATGTGCTTTTTTAGTTACCTGGTTGTGACGTCACCCCACCGGTAATATCATATGCCACTCAAAGCGACTTGAAGGACTGGTTGCAGTATCGCTGTATGTCAAAAGTTTCTGTGGAAGTTTTGCCTAGTTTCACGCAGAATTTAATGTTTGCTCTTTGTTTTAGCTTGCTGTCCATGATGAAATCTCAGACATGGTAACACAAGTGGTCAGAATAGCAACAGTTGTTTTGATACCATTTCGTATAGCCAGGCTTTAGTGCACGCTGGACACCTGTCTGCAGGAGGCAAAACTTATCCTACTAAATATGCTAGTAATAGTAGATGGCAATGCATATAATCTGTACTAAGTTTGATATATTGCTTCCAGCCATAATCGTCATCAATTTATGTCATTAAATAGCATATTGAAACCTAATATAGTTGTCTAAATAATATGGCATTATAAAAACTACTGTAAAGTAATGAAAATAATCTCTTTAGAACTCTTAACTTTAAGACTGATTAGAAAAATCTTTACTTTAGTACCACGTCATACCACCCTGCCATTGATTTATTCCCTGGCATTTTCATTGCGCACTTAGCTTTCAAGTCTTTTCTCTTCATCAATTTTTTAAACAACGTTGAAAAGTTCAAGCATATCCAAACTTGAAGGGCCAAACTTTTCTTACAGTGACAGAAACACTAAAAGTGCCCCATGGCAGAAGCAAAAGATCAACCGTAGTATCACCAGACATGGTTAAAGAGTCTGTTCAGCCCTGTTTGATTGAAGCGGAGCGTTCTGCCTCGTTAGGACCTGCACTCTCAGCTCCCTAGAGTCCTGCAGAGAGTTGAACTCTGGCTTTCCGCATTAGCTGTCTACCTGACATCGGGCCAAAAAGCAAAAGCACTATGTGTTTGCCAAAGGCAGAACATGAAAGTGAGACATGAGCTTGAGCTTTATTGAGGAAAATGAAGGAGATGGGACTGTTGTCTTGCTCAAACCCTCTGCAGCAGCCCTTTTTTTCGGGAACTGGCCATCAAACTGAAATAACAGGCTGAGGCTTGTCAGATTTGATCATTGTGGCAATGCAGGGATGATGGTTCCCCCCTTCTCTCTTGCTCTTGCTCTTTCTCTCTCTCTCTCTCTCTCTCTCTCTCTCTCTCTTCCATTTTCTCTTGTTTACACACACACACACACACACACACACACACACAGACAGACAGACTCACACACTTAACAATACTTCAGTTAGGAGATGAAAACAATACATTCCACAGTTAATCTCATTAGATTTAGGCTCAGAGGAGCACCACAATTCACACATTTCCCTGATGGACCTTTTGAATCTCATTAGCTTCTAAGGACCAAAGTGGAGAAAAGCACATTTTTATTACTCATTTGTCCTCAAAGACTATATATATAATATTCTGTATTTAACCATGCATCCTCAGCAAGCATTCCATCCTAATCAAGGATTTACACTCACACACATTTATAGAAGAATTAGATAGTTAGATTCACCAATCCACCAACATTGAATGTGTTTAGAAGACAGGAGGAACCTGGACCCAAATGTTTCAGGTAACAAGTGAAACAAAATCAGGCAAACAGATGGCAAGACTGTAGACCATATGTCTAACACTGAAAGAGCTTGAGAAAGACACAGAAAGATTCCAGAACCTAAATTGGGAGCTTAACAAGACATAAGAAGACACAGGTGAGAGTGATTTGTGATAAGTGTGTCATGTGATCTGCAGGGGCTGATGGGTAATATGGATGAATGACATGAACGAGATAATATGGTTCTGCCCAGAACAATGACGCTATAATTAGTTAGTTAGATAGTTAGAAGAAATAGTGAAAATAGGAATATATTGTTCTATTTAATTAATTTTAATCTGTTTATATTTCTTTGAAAAGGACAGCTGTTGGTCAAGTACTTACTTACTGTACTTGCTCAAGGGACCGGCTTGGTGGTGCTGGTATTCAAACTCAAGACCTTTCAAACATCTTAAACAAAGCCACCACTTATGGCTTATTGTTATGAGAAAGGTAATAACATTTATTTTGCGATAAATAGCACGTGAAGAGCCTGAAGCTTCTGGTTTCTTAAACCAGTTAGAACCTTAGAAACAACGAAGAAACAACGAAGCGGCTGATTTATGGATTTTTCCTGGGTTTTTCCCGGTTTCACAAGCTTCAAGCCAAAAAACCGAGCCCCATAACATTAGACCAATGAAATAGCCAAACGGGTTCAGGTGAACCAATTAAATTCCTTATATTAAATCAGATGCGCTCCCACTGAACTAACTTGCACCACATCATAAATATGGATGAGGTTCCTCTGACGTTTGACCTGCCGCTCACTCTGACTGTCTACAGGAAATTCTAATCATTCGTCACCCTGAAAACAACCGGGCATGAAAAAACACACTTCACCTGTGTTCTGAGCTGCACGTCATCGGGAAAAAGCTTTACTGATGGGGATTTTTAAACGCACGACGATGCCAAAAGAAAAACTCTCACAAGAAATAGCTGTGAAAGGAAGGAGGAAGACAGTGAACAATGACTTTCTTGGTAGGCTACTGTTTAGATACAAGCCCTTGTAATGCGTTGAGTCTGGGTCAAGGGAGAGCTCACTAACTCCAGTTGCAACAGAAATCATAGAAGCACAGACAGGTTTCCAAAACTCGTGCTTTTTTATTTTTCTTGGAAACAGCGTTACGGGTTGTCAAAGAAACTTAGAAATAAGCATCAGAAAATAATAAGGACATATTCCTCGGTCTTGCACACATGCAGTAATAGCGGAAAAATGTAGGCTAAACATTTGTTTTACTGATGCACCAAGTCTAAAATCAAACATCAAAATCCACCATGGTGCACACATCTGGCTATCAAATTTGTCCATTTGGAAACATAGCAAAAGTTATTTTTGGTGTCTTGAAGATTTACATAATTTTTCAATAACATTTACAAGAATATTGTCTTCATGCTTTATGTTTATTATTGTTTTACCAATAATACACACACATGTAGATGGAGCATCTGTATGTGTCCATGCTATGTTTGTTAAAACATAAAAAGTATTAATTTAAGGTAGATTTAGGACAAATCAAAATGTGTGATTTAGTTGTAGATAGATTAATCGTAAGTTAACTCATGACAATCATGTGAATTATTGCAATTGAATATTTTAATCGATTGACTGCATCTCACAAAAGTGAGTACACCCCTCACATTTTAGCCACAATTTTGTTATATGTTTGTTATATGTTTGGATATGTTTTTCAGTAGCTTGTATAGCAGTTCCCTTAACATATAGCCATTCGTGTCTAAATAACTGGCAACAAAAATGTGTACACCCTAAGTTATAACAGATGTATGTCGTGTAACCATCAATATTTTGTGTGAGCACCATTGTTATCTAGCACTGCCTCAATTCTGCTGGGTATGGGTTTCACCAGAGCTTCCACTAACCCTAACCCACTCCATAATGACATCACAGAGCTGCTGGAGGATAGACACATGGCACTTCTACACCTTCCGCTTGAGGATGCCCCACAGGTGCTCAATAGGGTACAGGTCTGGAGACATACTTGGCTGTCACTTCACCTTCAGCTTCCTCACCAAGGCAATTGTCATTGTGTTTAAGGTCGTTATTATGTTGGAAAACTCCCATTTGGCCCCGTTACTAAAGGGAGGGCATCATGTTCTGCTTCAGAATGTCAGAGTACATGTAGGAATCTATGTTTTCCTTAATGGAACCGCAGCTCCCCAGTAGCAGCAGCAGTATCTCAGTTTCAGGGTGTTAATGATCTTCTTGTAGCCTTGACTATTTTTGTGGAGAGCAACAAATCTAAGCCTCAATTTCTCAAAATGTCTTTGCCACGAGGTGCCATGTTGAACATCCAGTGGTCAGTATGAGAGAATTGTACTCCAAGCACGAGATTTTACCAGTTAATACAAGATACACACATTTTTATGGTCTTGTCAAGCAGACAAAAACATGAACATGATGAATAGGATGTGGATTTGCATGGTTACGCGACATGCAGCTGTTATAACTTAGGGTGTACAAACTTTTGTTGCCTGTTATTTAGTTTATGGAGGACAGTAATTCTGTACTGCTATATAAATCTGCTGTCTGTCTCTCTCATTATGTCCTTTCTCTATTTTTCAGCATTTTTTTACTCTCTTTCTCTCTGTCTTTCTGCTAGTTGTCTCAGTCTTTATGCATCGATAAGTTGCAGCTGCACGACTCCAGTTAAGTATGTCCAAGTTCTCCCACACCACCCCACTGCTGCACTCCCTTTACTGGCCTTTAGTAGCTGCATGTATTAGAGTCAAAACACTGATGTTTGCCTACAAGCCCAAAAATGGATCAGCACCATTTTACCTCAGAGACCTCATCACACCTCGCACTGCGCCATGCTGTCCAGCACTGCTCGACTGGTGCCAGCTTCTCTCAGAATGAGAGGTAAGTATACAAGGCTCTTCTCTGTTGTGGCACTGAGGTGGTGGAATGAACTTCTTCCTCTAGATGTCTGAACAGGGGAGTCCCTGACTATCTTCAAGTGACATTTGCTGACCTTTCTTTTCCTGAAACACTTAAATTAGCATTTTCCAAGATTGCTTTGTAAAAATAAAAAAGTTATAGTTCGAGTTATCTTAAGTTTGTAATCTAGCGTACCAGAGTACCACAAATGTAAATGTATGGATAAGTTCCCTTCCTCTGTCTTTTCCCTTCCATAACCCTTCTATCACCCTGCCCCCAGTTCATTCCTCTTTTCTCATGTTTCACTCTTCTTCTCTCCCTCATTGTCTTTCTCTTCCTTTTTTTTTTTTTTTTTTTTACAAATTCAATTTTTCCAATTACAAATCTTTTTCTGACACTCTTAAAATTCTTTTTACTCTCAATTTCTTGTCCTAATCTATTTCTGTTTTTATAGTTCTTTCAGATGGCATCACTCTCCTCATGGGGGCACCAAATCCAAACCAAACTCAATAATTAAGTCCATTATTAATGATTCATGATTCTGTAAAAAGATCTGTGTGTGTGTGTGTGTGTGTGTGTTTACAAATTCAATTTTTCCAATTACAAATCTTTTTCTGACACTCTTAAAATTCTTTTTACTCTCAATTTCTTGTCCTAATCTATTTCTGTTTTTATAGCTCTTTCAGATGGCATCACTCTCCTCATGGGGGCACCAAATCCAAACCAAACTCAATAATTAAGTCCATTATTAATGATTCATGATTCTGTAAAAAGATCTGTGTGTGTGTGTGTGTGTGTGTGTGTGTGTGTAAAAACTTCAGGGAAAAAAAAACATTGCTTATATTGCATTGCATTTTGTAAACAGTAACTGGAAATGGCAATAAGAATTGATGCCCCCTCACCCCATGATCACAGTAGCAGTCTTGCCTCCACAGAAGGTCGACAGCATGTAGAATAGAACCCAATAGTTCTTTGTAAATATGATTGGTGATGTTTATTTAGATATAAATGCCTGACAAACACACATCTTTGCAAGCACTTTCTCGGAAAAGCAGACGATCTCGAAAGCCCATCCTCTTCAACTCCGGAACGATTTACACTAACAAGCTGTTTCAGGAATGCGCTGATGCTATGTCTTTATCAAAATTTAACTGAAATCAGTACGAATTTAACAAGAAGAAAGCCACTCTGTCCACTGAACTGTTATTCCGCCTTTTTTATTTATTTTTTCAGGCTAATTCATGAACATGGACATCCAGAAGCTTTAGAAGATCCCATAAGTCATTTGCTATGTCTCGCTCTTTCATTTTTTTTCCTCTAAGAATTATGATTTGAGCATTTCAGTGGTTTCTACCCCGATGCACTCATCTGCAGAGGTTTTTTCTTTTATATTTTGAAGCTTCTCATCTTTTTCATACACACCCAGCCCAGATGCATTCCACGTATGATTAAGTGCTCATTCCACGGATTGAATCGCTGTTCTTTTGGTTGTTAATTAACTCACAAACTGGACTTGACCTTGTCTGCAAGCATAAAAAGCTGCACTCGATTGCCACAGCAATGAACCTTCCCGCAATTATAGATGAAAGTCCCTTTGTGCCAGGGACGCTCCATTCCATTTTCTAGTCCCTCGATGAGAAAATGGCCTCCGTCCTTGCGATTGCAATCCCGGCTCACTGGATCAATTTAACACATGGTGAAAAAGCTGTTTTTTCATGTTCGTGAAGCACAGAAATAAAAGAACAGGATGGTGGCACAACATTGACTTGTTTTGGAGTCACAGGCTGGCTGCAGTTCTGCATTTAAAAAAATGTTGTTTGTTGAAGATGTGACTGAGCAATCTAAATGTCTGTATTTACCAAAATACTCTAGACTACACTAAGTAGGCTATGAGTTTCTCAGAAGCTCCTGGTTCCAAAACTCAAACTGTATAAGACTGTAGTAAGGACTTTACTCATAATCACACACTTTGGTATGTTTTAATGCTTTATAATCTCAATCTTGGTGTCACATAGACAAGGATGGGTTCTTCTTTTGAGTCTGGTTCCTTTCCAGGTTTCTTTCACATACCATCTAATAGAGTTTTTCTTTGCCACAGTCACCCTAGGCTTATTCATCAGGGATAAATACACATACATATCAATGTAAGGGAATTTTGTACTATAATTATTACATTCTTTAAAGCTGCTTTGAGACAATGTCCATTGTTAAAAGTGCAATAAAAAAAACAATTTATTTGATTGAATATAAAAACCAAAATAACTCCAGTAGGTTAGTGTCCAAAGAGTAAACTATTTTATGACTACAATTTTGTTTATAAATGTGGGAGAGCAGAAGGTTCAGTGGAAGGAATACTACTCTACACAAATCTTTTTATTAATATGTTCAATGCTCCATTCACGTGCACACACAGTTTGCAGGCACCCACCTCCTCACACCTTTCTCTCGCTCCTCCTTATGTGATCCCTCTCCTCACTGCAAGAGAGAGAACATTCATTAGTAAAAATCTCCCTCAGGTGTGTCATTCCTACTCTTTTCTTCTCTCAGCCGCGCCCTCCTTTTACAAACCGGCGCTCGGCCACAGTCAACCCCAAAAGTCAAAGTGAAAAAAAAAGGGATTTAATATAACTGATATCATCTTCAGGGTCTATTCCTTCCCAACACCTTTCAGTGAGGACATCTCTAGATTACATATGTAACCCTGGTTCTTTGAGGGAATGAGACTGCATCAACAATGCTTTGGGAACGTTTCCCATCAACAACTATCTGAATCATGTGTGTAATCAGTTCAATGAAAAGCACAGCGTCACTGGCGGGGTGAGGTCCTGCCCAGGAAGCTATGAACACACATGGAGTAAAACCGGCGATAGCTTCTAAAAATGGAAGGAAGCACCAAAGGGATGCAGGTAGTGTGTCATAAAGACACAGCGCCTCATTCTCTCAGGGACCCAGAAATAGATATATGTAACCTAGAGACGTTCTGTTTCAGGAACTCAGAAGCTGTGTCAACAACAAGAGTCCAATCATGCCAGTCTGACTGGTCTGTGCCAAGTGTGGATGGGCGCTGCTAAGTTGAAGGACTGAGGGACAAGGAGTGCCACTAAGGTCAAGGCTATAAACATGACCAAGGTCAGCTGGGTGGACCAGCCGGGAGCATTGCATATGTCTTGGAGAGAAACTCCAGGGGACAAAGTCTTGGCGCCTGCCACAGACCAAGTAGACCCTGAAAGGAGCAGGGAGACCAGAGGACTTATAGGAGGATGAAATAGCATTCACAATCCACCTGCACATTGGAAAACATGATGCCGCAATCAGACCCAGCACTCTTTGAAACTGCTTCACAGTGAGTGACTGGCCTTCCCTCACTCTCTTGACAGCTGTAAGGATGGATTCGACCCAAGCAGGGGACAACTGTGCCTGCATGAAGGACAAATCCGAAACTACACCTGACAGTTGGTTCTCAGAAATAGAAAAAGCACACTTTTTGTCATTCAGACCTAACCCCAGCTCCTTAATGTGGGACATCTTGATGCTGGACTGCCAGCTATTCCGAATGAGCCAGTATTTATGTCTACAAAATTTAGAATGCGGACACCCCGAAGTCTTAGCGGGGTCAGTGCCACATCCATACTTCGTGAAGGTGCGGGGAAATGTGGCAAGATAAAATGGAAGGACCCGGTATTGGTAAGCTTAGGACCTGAAAGCAAACCTTAGCGACTTCCTATGTTTCATAACCAGAGCCTGCATGGGGCATACCCCATTGAACCAGGGTGTATGACACAACTGTTGTCTACAGTGCGCAGGACCCATTGAGACGCATCTGGCTGATTTCTAGATAGTCTCTTAAGGGAATCAGTCTCTCGAGACTGACCTTTAGTGTGCCTAGAGCCAAAGCTACAACTCGGTGCAGCTTTAGGGGCCTTTTGAGAGGCAGCAAAGTCTCCACGTTCACTGCGCTACTGGGAGAAAAACGGGAGGCCATTTGCTGGAGCTGGCCGTGCCCTGAAGCACTGATTGTGGCGGGGTTAACAGACCAGCTTGCTAGACGGATGGATGCAAAAAAAATCCAGTCCTCAGAACACGACCTGAATCAGGGTCAGCATCTTAAACCTGAGTCTCAAAGGTGAGCAGTTCAGCTGACATAAATCTGTCTGGGTTGCAACCCTGCATCTTTTTTGGGAACTTTGAAGTACTGGGCACTCCGTCTGTCTGTTCTTCCTAAAGAAAATATCTACTTAATGTTCCACGACCAGAGTGAGGCACACCCTGTTGAGCTGGGTCAGACAATACCCAGACTGAATCGATTAGCCTCTGTCTACATTGCTCAGGACACTCAAGACACATCTGGGCAGCTAGATCGTCTCCTAAGGGAATCAGTCTCTCGAGACTGACCTCTATTACACCTATACCAGAGCTTACACCCTGGTGCAGCTCTAGGGGCCTCCTGCGAGTCTGATACAGTATCGGGTGGATCCCGGAAGGCGTTTGCTGGAGCTGGCCATGACCTGAAGCACTGAACGTGGCAGGGTTAACAAACCAGCTCTCTGAGGGTGCCAGGGTGGGGCGGGCACTGTATTCTAACTTTTTGGGCAAAGCTCCTATATTGCGGATGGCGGCCCTCAGACCCATCAGCTCACAAGGCTTCAGGGTTGATTGTCGCACAGGATTTCTAACAGAGGCAATGCAAGTAGCAACACTCTGCTTGTTGCAACTCACAATGCCGGAGGTGCAGGGTTGTGGGCGACATGGGAGGTATCAGATGTCTTTCAGTAGACACAAGAGTAGGTACACAAGTAGATATATGGCAACTAATTTATGGCAAGCCGGTTTGCAAGCGACATCCAGTCTCTTTAACTGAGTTCCTAAGATGTGTTCCTAGTCCGCGACGTAGTGAACCAGAGTCAAAGTGTATTTACTGATAAAGAACTTCAAAGCACATCTGGATATGTACGTCTACCAAATATGGTAACTGTAAACCATAGAGTCACTTTATTGACTCTAGTACATTTCCTTTAGTACATTGAAAATGTGACTGTGTTTTTTATTAACTGGTGCAAAATGCTGCAAATGCTAAACTAGGAAAATTCCGTGGTAAATCACTTGCATAGTCATTTTCTAAATAGCATATGATTTTTGTCAGAATGTAGGATTTATAGGCATATTGAATTACCTAATGCTGTGATTAATGATTACTTGCTGATAGTGATTTTCATAGGATATAGCTATTGCATAATATTACCTTATGAGAGCAATGTGGCATCAGTCCTCCCTCCTTCTCCAATCTATTAGCTTCCATTCATGCTGAACCACTCATCATCTTATAGACTGCTAACTAGTCAAGCCAAGCCTCTGAATGATCTCTAGATGCATTGCAATCTGGCACTTAGAAAATCCAATCTTTACTCTCCTCATTACTTCTACGCTGGATTTCTCATTAAACACTGGAAAATATTGAGGAGGAAGAAAAAAAGATCTTTTGCTTTCAAGACAACAACAAACTCTAATCATTATCTGTGTTTAAGACTAAGTTTTTTGTCCTAGTGACTGTAATCTCAGTGCATTACATGACTGCTAATGTTTCTTAATAATGAATTAATGAGAGTACAGCACCAACCTAAACTTTATCAAGAAAAAGGCTAAACACATCACACATATTTATAATGTAAACAATGTTCTGGTGTGCATTTTATTTTTTCCATCTTTAATACTGCTGCAATAAATATTTATATTCTTTACTCTCACAAAACTCCAGGAAACAGCAGCGGCTTTGTTTTTCAAACTCTATAATAAGGCTTTGATTTATGAAAGATATTCGAATTACACTACACGCTATATATCCCAATTGTAGCAAAATGGGGATATTTACAACACTGTTGCATCATGCTATCATGATTGTGAAACAACACATTAAGTGAAAAAAAAAATGCAGTAATAAAAAACTTACAAAAAATAGCATTGTAAAAGTGTATGCAGTTATTTGCCCTTTTTACACCAGTTTGCTGAGAATTGTTCCACATGTCAAAATTGAAGCCTGATGTGTCCTGACATGCTATAAAACAAACCCTGATGATTGGCGATCGTTTTCATAGGGATAGCAGCCCTTGAGCTTCATCCTACAAGAGAGTGTGATTTATGAGCTCTTGCTTTAGAACAGTGTTCCCTTCACACTATGCAAATCTTATTAAACATCTCATTGTGGCAAGTCTTTTTCCCCCCACCTCCCACCCCAACCTTCCCACTATCGGCTAATTGTATCATTATCTCAATTATTTCTGTGCTGCTGCAGGACCTGTTGAGCCATCCATCAATCACAGGCGGCCTTTCAGAAACTGGAGGCCAAGAGACAGTCACCAAGATCATTTGTAATCATAGGGGAGGGTCCTCAGTGCTCAGCAACCTGTCAAAATGCCCTTTGAAAGTTTCCCCTGGCTGATGATGATGAAAAAAAACACTTCATTGCTGAGCTTCCACTGAGAGAGAAGAAGCATGGAATGAGATGTCATATTTGCTGGAAATTCAAACGCTTCCACAAAGGGATCGCCTTTAAATTTAAATGTGTCCACCACAGCACAGCAGGGGCTGCAAGCGGGGAACTGAGACGCAAATACAATTTCGTTTGAAGGCTTTGGGAAATCTGATCAAATACTTGTGATGATCAAATATTTTTTTCTTCTCCCAGTGCTAGTAGAGAGTGTGGGTCACAGTGAACCTGCCCGGGTTTTCTTTTTTTGTAGAAAATGGAAAGATCTAAAACAGCATGGGGTTAATGCGATGAGAAATTAACATCATTAGAGAATCATTAGGATTTGTGTAATAATTTCATGAAAGGTAATTCCTCCGATTTATAGTTCATTAGACAAAATATCTCGTTGCGGTTTGGAATGTCATATTAGGTTTGGAAGCAATTTATTCCAAAATTATTTAAACATTCATTCATTTTGTCAGCCTGTCAGTCACATTGAAATTGTTTCTCGTTCACAAAGTGTTCTAAATACCATAAGTTAATCTTGAACCATTCTTCTAGAACATTGATGAACAATATGTCGATCATGATGGACCGGTAGATCAAGTCAGTCAGTCTGTCACTCACTCTGAAATCGATTCTCTTTCACAAAGTGTTCTAAATAACACATTTTAAGCTAGAATCATTTTTCTAGAACATTTGTGCCCAACATTTCGTTATTCAGATTCTGACAACTGGTTTAACCATTTTGCCTTCAATGACTTATGCAATGAACTGATGCTTAGATATTTAGGGGGTTGAGACTATTCAGGTGAAACTAGTATAATATATTAAGATCAGCATGACATAAACAACTGATAATGTAGGAAACAGCAGACAATTGTATACAATTAATTAAATACAATTACCAAAGCACTGACAATTTGAGCAATATGAAATGTTTTTGTGGTGTGCACTAAATGATGTGGAGGTTGAACAAGTAGTTTTTGAAGAGAATTTCATTTCTGATTTGAGAATCCCTCCAAAGAAACTGAGAAAAACTAATTTCAAATACCATTCCACCATGACTGATGATCATTCGGAAGTCTGCCAGCAGCTACTGTCAACTCTGGCTGACTCCATCCATCGCAAGTCATCAGAGTAAGGTAGGGACCATAAATGTATTGTAGTGACCAAAAAAACGTATGAGGTAGTTTGAGACTAGTTTTGTAACACGCCAACAGATGGCAGTGCAAGGCTGTTTGCACAGTCACAGGGATCACCAACCTTCATAAATCTGTGTGCCAAAAGACAACGTCCTATGTAAATCGGGAGCTGTGCAACTGGTGGTCACCAAACTCTCCTTACATGTGAGTTTCTCGCCAGAAACAACACAATCTCACTTTAGCAGCCACCGTACTCACCATTTGTGGCTCCTGTGGTCTTCACCCTCTTCCCAAAGATGAAGATCCAGCTGAAAGGTCACTGTTTTGACACCATTGCGGAGGTCCAGAAGGTGATACAAGAAGACTTGCAGGACATATTTCAGAAGTGGCAGGAATTCTGCAGCAATGCTCATAACAAGGAGCTCATGACAAAGGGAGTATTGACAAGGGGACTATTTTTAAGGTGATGGTGTGAAAATGTAGATTAATAACAGAGCTTTACTCCAAAAAAAAAAAAAAAAAGAATGATATAACATATATATAATATAATATATATGATTTTTTGATGTAGGTAGATAATTTTGATTTGCGCATTTTAAAAGTAGCTTGCAACCCAAAAAAAATGTGTGAGCAATAGTAATTTAAATTTCCCTCAACTAATCATAAACCTCACTATCTCACCAAACACCAAAGGAAATGCCCTCTTACACTTAGAAACCTCAAAGAGAAGATCTTTTCAACCCTTGAGCACAACAAATAACATCAAATCAACATGGCTGCTCCCAGCATCAACATTAAGCACAGTACAGCACTTATTACCTTTGAATGAGTAAAATCTGTAATACTGACTATATAATTTGATGTTCTGAATCATATCACTAAAATGCTAACACATGGCAGCATTAATGATTTTTTCTAATCAATAGCTCGGAGCAAGCAAATGTGCAGCATGAGTAAAACTAAATGCAGCACAAAGCCTTATTTGTATATAGTAAGTGTAAACATGCCTTCCTCTCATCTACTGGACTACACATCACGTAGTATCATGTAGCAAAAAGAGGCGTGGCCTATATACGATCTAAAAATTTGTCTTCGGTTGGACAAACTAACTAACATGATTGATTAGCAGCAGTGGTGTCCTGTGGGGAGATTAGATGATATTTGCTAAAACATCTCTAAAACAGGCTAAAACCTATTAAGGAGCATACATTTAGGGTTGTATCACTCTGTATTATCGCTTGGCAAGACGGTCACTGATTGGCTGAACCAATCTACTGTACAATGCTGGACTTGTTCAACTTTTTATTCCTTGTGTTTTATATTGCGATCATTGCCAGTGCTATGGTACTCAATCTTTTTACAAAAGGTTCTTTAGAGCAGTGGCCCCCAACCCCCAGGCCGCAGACCGGCACAGGTCTGAGGGTCAATTGGTACCGGGCCGTCCAGAAAAGATACATAACTTACATTATTTCAGTTTTATTTATTATCTTTATCTATTATTAATAGATTCTCTCCACCACATCTGTCTATGACTCACTCATGATGCCTCGGTCACATGTCTTACCTACATTTGCTACCCTCTTAAAGAGGCTGCTTCGGCCGCTAACACATAATACATTCTTGCTAAATTCAAACCCCCAAGCGAGCAAAATGAGCAAAGAACAACACAGTGGATTCACGTTTATTTTTATATTAATATAATACCAGTTTTTATGCCGGTCATATAATTTTATTTTCTTGTATTTATCTGCCACACCTTAAAGGCCGGTCCGTGAAAATATTGCCTGACATCAAACCGGTCCGTGGGGCAAAAAAGTTTGGGGGCCACTGCTTTAGATAATTAAGAAGTCTTTGCTCCCAAAATGGGTTCTAGCTCTGAACCACTACATAATGGGGCACATTCAGTAGAAGAAAAGCTGTCAAAAATAAGTGCATCCCGGTTGCAACATGATTATGTTGTTCAATGGAGAGGACCCTGCTTCTATGTAGAACTCTATAAGCTATTTATATACTCATTGTTTTACATTACTTTACATAGCACTATAAAGGGTCCTCCAGTCTTTTCTTAGGATACTTCAAAGTTCTATGTTCATCAAAATATTTTTTTCTTATAGTAATATTTCCTGCAATCTCACTCAAAATCTCTAAAACATTATTTTAGGATCTTTTATCCGCCAAAAAGAACCCTTGAGAAACCCTTTGTTTTTTCTTCAAAGAATGGATCACGATAAGCTCGAGTGTGTTTTTACTTCCTATCACAATGTAGCTTGATTAATTAAATAGACCAGGCTTTCTAAAAAAAAAAAAAAACACGCTAACATGAGTGCAGGATGGATTTCCATCAAACACAAACATTTACCACACTGTATTTTTCTGCATTTGTGTGTAAACGATCATTGCGGCCTTGAGCTGGCCCGCTTGTTTCTTTCTCACATTCCACTCTCAACAGCAGGATTCAAAAGCTTTTCATCAGTCTTAACTAAAACTCGTTTAATCCTACATTCCAAACATGTTAAAAAAGCACTTTCTTCAGACAAAGTGTGATTCATCACAGAGTCCTCTTGAAGTCCTCCGTCTCCCCAGACATTTCCTTTTATGGATGTTTTACTGTTAGTTTCACCCTGCTTTCACAAGCAAGAGCAGGAAAGGGACACTAGAGGTCAGTGCTTGCTTACACCACCACTTTCTGCCCTGATATAAGGATATCATTTTACATTAAATTGGAATTATATATATATATATATATATATATATATATATATACACATCCATCCAGAGAGAGAGCGAGATGAGATAGATGATGGACATTATTGCTGTCACTTGCTAAAAAGATTGAATTGCTATTAATCGCACGATAGTCATGAGTTAACGCGTGATGAATTGCAACTTAATTGCGCATATCTATTTGTTTTGATCTGTTCTAAATGTACCCTAAATTAATACTTTTCAAGTGTTTAATACTCTAATCAACATGGACAAATATAGATGCTTTATGCAAATATATATTTATTATTAATAGTGAAACAAAACTCAACATAGAGCATTAAGACAAAATATTTGTATTTTATTTGTAAATGTATTAAAGTAATTTTGGTGTTTGAATGAACTAAATAATCAGGACACCAATGTTTCCACACGGACGGATTTAATTGCCAGATGTGTGCTGATCATGAAAGATGATCATGGCTTATGCTTATTTTAGTGATTTTAATGTCAGAACTGGTGCTAAAGTAAAACAAATGGTATATATATATATATATATAATATTAAATATATCATGAGGGAAAATTTGTGAATATACATATTTCAATGTGATTTTTAAAAAATATGATTCAAATATGATTTGACATTATTCATCATGATATTATTGAATGTCTTACTGACAGTGTTCGGGGCTCAGACACACTTTCACAGTTTAAGTGCAGATTAAAAACTTATCTTTTTAGCAAAGCCTACCCATAACACACATCACATATCACAACCTTGTGCTGCATTACATCTGATCAAATGCACATCATCAACTTGTGCTTGTTAATATCATTAACAAGCAGCTATGCTAATTTCTCTCAACTGTTTTTCTTTTTCTCTCTATCCTGAGGCTTCCTGAGGTTTTGCCAGCCCCAGTCACGTCCCACCTCATGAATATTGTGGACCTTTAAAGAAGTAAAAGCCTGCAAACATCCCGAACCATCTAGAGACGTACCAGCGCCCTTTGGATCCCACTTCACATGGAGTTTGGACACTGGACCTCCTTGAGTGTTTAAAGGCTCTGGTATGGAGAAGCTGGTGCTGGATCTGTGATGATCTCAGATGTTGAGCTATTTTATAAGATGCTTAGTACCTCCTAACTTTAAAACCACAAATGACTGTATAAGACTGTCGAAAGAACATTACTCATAATCTTACATTCCAGTGCTCATGTTAGTTCTCACTCTCCAGTGTTCTGTATTGTTTAAAGAGTTATAAATCACACTCTTAATGTCACCCAAATGAGGATGGGTTCCCCTTTTGAGTCTGGTTCCTCTCAAGTTTTCTTCTTCATAACATCTAAGGGAGTTTTTTCTTGCCACAGTCGCCTTGGCTGCTCATCAGGGATAAATGCACACCATTTACCTTAACTCTAAAAATTCTGTAAAGCTGCTTTTAGACAATGCCTGTTGTAAAAGACGTTATAGAAATAAACTTGACTTGACTTGAAATTTATTTTTGTGGGGTGTTATTAAAAGATACAGTAAGTGGATTTTAGATGATTTATTGAATTAAATGTATTTATTTATTCATTACAACTAAATCATTTATTGGTTTGTTGAATAGATTTTTTTTCTCTTTTGTTTTACATCATTCAGTTTTATACAATCATTCCTTCATTTTGTGTAAGGCAGGAACCTGAGTTTCAGAGCCTAGTCTGTTCAAACCCACCTTCACATATGCTATATGGAATAAAGTATAAAACTAAACCATATTAATCACCTTTGGAATGAATGTGAATGCTGACTGCACTCCAGGCCTCCTCACCTCACCTACATCAGCACTGTCTCTAGGTTACGTATGTAACCCTGGGTTCCTGAGGGAATGAGATGCTGAGTTGATGTCATGACCAGGAAGCTGGAAAATGCACAGTAAAACTGGCGCTAGTTTCTGAAAAGGGAAAAAAGTGCTGAAGGGATTAAGGCAGTGTGGCATGGGGATGTAGCGTCTAATGGCCTCAGAGAACTAGGGTTACATACGTAACATAGAGACGTTCCCTTTCAGGAGTTCGAGCTGCGACAACAATGCTTTAAGAACGAGAGTCTAATCATGCCAGACTAACCAGTCCCTGCCTAGTGTGGAAGGGCACAGCTAGTTCAAAGGACTGAGGGGCCAGGAGTGGCTCTATGGTCAAGGCTATAAAACCTGTCAAGGTCAGTGATGTGAACCAACCCAAGCGTAGCAGATGTCTTAAAGAGAAAATACTAAGGACAAAGCCTTAGAGAAAAGCCTTAGACCCAGAAAGGAGTGGGGAAACCAGCAGACACATAGGAAGATAAAATAGCATCCACAATCGATCTGCTAAGCGTCTGCTGGTTCGCCTCTCCTCACTGGGCCATAGCAGATGAACTGTTGCTATGACTTTCTCCACAGATTTGTTCTGTGGAAGTATATGTCCAGTGCTCGCATCGGACACAGTCGTTGCAGCTTTGCCTGGTCTGGTGCCTGGAAAAGAGGAGGAAGAATGTCTGTAGCATATAACAGGTCATAGGGTGACCAAGGGTATCTTGGAAACCCTGTTCTAGGATAAATGAAGGCACTGGCCATGCCTGGAGTAAACTCAAGGAATAAGGGGGCCTATAGATTTCCCACTCTCTTAAGCGAGAAAAAAGCCAGGAGGAACATAGTCTTGACTGTGAGGAACCTCCAAGGCACCTCGGCCAACTGTTTTAGGGGAGGATCCGATAGGGCCTCCAAGGCGGTGGCCAAGTCCCACGCAGGCACTTTAGGTCATGCCAGGGGCATCTGGGTACCAAGAAGAAAATGTGTCACCAACGGGTTCTACTCAGGGACCTCCCCACAACAGGCCATGTTACACTGCAATGGCATACATGTAGACCTTTAGGGTGGAAGGAGCTAACCCTTTGGCAAACTGGTATTAAAGAAATTTTATCACTGAACCAACTGGGCAGTTTACTGGTTCTGCATCTTGCAGTGTATGACCTCCTCTTGGAAGGAGCTCTGTATTGGAGAATGGTTTCTTGGTGGAGAGACCGGAGGCTAGGAGCTGTGCCTTCTCAGGGGCCACAGCCACAAGTCTGGGCAGGGGTGACATACTGTGACCCCTACCTGAGAGAGAAAATCCCTTCTGAGAGGGAATCTCCCAGGGAGGGTGTTCGAAAAGGGCTAGAATGAGATGGACTCTGTTCCAGCAAACTCTATCCAGAACTTTCGGGTGCAGTGTGAAAGGGGGAGAGGCATACTAGCACGGCCTCAGCTATGCTTGTACCAAGGCATCCAGCCCTACAGGGGCTGGGGGTGTCATGGAGAACCAGGGGGTACAGTGCAATGTCTTTTGAGTCGCAAGCAGATCCACCTGGGATAATGCTGCCCTCAAGGAGAGTAGCTTCCTTGTTTGGCAGAATGATCTGACGTGCAAGCTTGAATAGGGGGCGAGATCGCAGATCACCCTAGTGGTTGATGTAGGAACCATGGTAGCCTTTGAAGTCTGAAAAAAAATGCTTCAATGCTTGAGGTACAGCCAGCATCTCCAGGCAATTGATATGCCATGTGTAATGGGGTTTCGCCAGAGACCTAAGCGTAAGCGTTACGTGATGACCAGGAACTCCTAGCATGGATCCTGAGACAGAAACCTGGGATCTCTCCACACATCTTAGGCACGTAGGGGGAATGCTTTGTTTCTTAGTCACTTAATTTTTTATATTTTTTTCAAACATCTACCATAGACACATGCACAAATAGAGCGCTTCATTTACAAACAGAAGCCGGTTTTTCTCCATGTGCGTTTTTTAGCGTCCAGGTCACCCCGCCCCACTTTTCATTGGGGCGAAAGCATTCTCAAAGCGTTGTTGATGCAGCTCGAGTTCCTGAAAGAGACTTTACTTAAAATCAGCACAAATCTCTACAAAATCTAGTGAAAAATCTTTCCAGAATAGTGAATCTTCTTATAAGAACAAATGGGAACCTAATGTGGAATGGGATGTTCAGTTACATTTCTGGCATTTTGCAGATGCTCTTATACAGAAAAACTTCCAATTATCTCAACTGAGCGGTTGAGGATTAAGGGCCTTGCTCGAGGGCCCAGCAGTAGCAGCTCAGTGGTGCTGGGATTCATCTTATGGTCACGTGTTTACAAACTTTGGTCTATATAATGTACTTCAGTACAGTATAATCGCGTGTGAAATGTAAAAAAAAAAAAAAGTGTTCATTCTTTGCTTTCAGTCAGGCGTCCTCCAAAGCAACAACACATGCTACACATATGGAGTTTCTTCTTGTTTTTCCAGGGAAGCATATCCTATATTTAGTTTTTTAGATTGTTCTACATGAAACATGTTGTTTTCTCTCCAGATGTAAAATAAACCCAAGTGGGGTTTTTTTTTCGCCATAATTTTTCTACAAGAACAAAATTGGTGTTTTTAACCCTGAGAGAAATGCAAAGATGACAAGCTTCATCACTGAGGATTAAAACAGCCAGATGCTTTTGTGTTTTTTTCTGCTTGCATCTCTCTCTCTCTTTTTCCACTCTTTCTTTCCCTCAATAGTCTTTCAGGTCACAACAATTTATCTTTGTCATGGTGACATTATTGCATGTAAAGCCAGTTTGTGGTTCTCCTATAGAACATGTACACAAACACACTGGGTTTCTCTGAGTGACAGCACTCTCTGGAAATCCTTGTCTGCTATTGTCTCTGTTCTCCAAAAGAGAGCCTTGAAGAATAAATGCAGCCTAATGTCAAACAGGTCACAGCCTTTTTCCACCTCAGAGGTGTGTTTTCTTTTGCAGTTCTGTCACCATACATACAACCACATGCACTTACACACTTCACTCTATATTCAATTTACTTCCTGTACAACCTCTAACCTATAATATATATTTTAGAGAACATTATAGATGAAGCATATAAATGTCATGATTCTTGATTTCCCTTTCTTTAGTTTAAACAGAAAAGACAAGGTTCACAATTTTTTTTTTTTTCACTGCTCACCTTCTTTTTACACAATTTACTTCGAGGTGTGAAAATGATTAATTTATGCTTAAATTAGATTTTTTTTTTTTTTTTTTTTTTTTACATTTCCATGTCATTATCATGATTTCATGTATTTTACATGTTTGATTTTTAACATGATTCATTTCTTCTTCTTTTTTTTTTTTTTTTGCACAAGGTTTATTTATGATAATGTGATGTTTATCAGCTTTCATTTGTTTACACTATTGTTTCTACATGAATTATTGGTCCATGCTTCAGATCTTTCATGTGATACAAAAACATTTACGCCTTAATTTTTCACGTGTCAAACAACTAGTTATATGTTTTTTTTTTTGTTTCATGATTCATTCGTTGTCACAAGTGAATCATCTATTTGTTTATCTTCTTTTTAGAATTATTTAAATTATTAATAAATTTACACATGATTTAACAAAATATGAATAATTTATTACAGGGGTTACTTTTTTAATCATTAATTTTACAAAATGTTTTTCCTTCATTTTTTAATGGATTCATCGTTTTCATGCATATTTTTTTTTTTTTTATAACTCGATCCATTTGGTTCCTTTTTTCGCAAGCTGTATGATTAATTTCCTTTTTTTAACAAAGTGATTAGTTTTTTTTTTTTCACATCTGCTTACATACTTCTTTTACACTTTAATATATAATGAATTAGAGCAACTTTTAATATGTGGCATTTAAATAATTTAGGTGTGGTAGCATCCAATTTAACCTTCAATTGAACTTGGAGATGCAAACCTGTTCCTGTTCCATGACAATGCTCAAAAAGCCAGCTCAATGATGATATGCTTTACATGGGTTGGAGTTGAAAATCCCCTGCTATAGAGCTTAACTTCAACCATACTGAACATAATGTATATGAATGCTGACTGAACCCCATGCCTCCTCACCTCACCTGCATCATTACCTGACTTTACCAAAGTCCATGTGGTTGAATGAGCAAAAATCTCCACAAAATCTTCCCAGAAGAGTAGATTTTATTATAACAACAAATTCGGACTAAATGTGGAATAAGATGTTCAAAAGGCACATTTGAATCCTATGGTCAGGTGTCCAGAAACTCTGTACATAGAGTGTAAGAAAAAGATTGAGTTATGACAAATGCATTTAAGTAATTCCTTTGTAAGGAAGTCAAACTTGGTCAAACATGACAGCAAACTCGCTCCAGCTGCCGTCAGACAGCTTATTTAAAATAAGACAGGAGCAGATTCTCAGCAAGAAAGCATGAACATCTTGATTGGATTGTACCAGCATTACCCCCCCCACTCAGACACTCGTGTATCTGTTACTTTTCCCATGTAGCCTTTAGCCCGCAAATTCCTGAGCAGCGCTGCTTAGCGAAAAGCTTACAAGCCATGCAGATTTCCTGTCTCTCCGTAATAAGTTACATTCAGTCCTCCTCCTGTTCCTGTTCCACTGCTGGAACCTCACTTAGCTGGAACATACAAAACCACTCATCGTGCGCCAAATAGACAACACTAAAGGTATCATATGAGGGGAAAACTTCCTCTGAAAACACATTTCCTACTTATCTTGAATGTAGACAACCTAAAAATGTCTGTTTTTCAAATTTAGTTTCTTTCTGCCTGGGAGAACTTATAGAAGATTGAAATATTTGAGAGAAAATGAATATAAATGTTATTAAATAATAGAATTCACAGATTTTCCTTTAAGCCAAGATCATCTTTCAGTTGACCTACTGACCAATAAGAACAACTTCCAGAACTTGAGATTGTGCAGCAGTTCAATATGGTAGATGGCTTGTCAGTGTGTCTGGCGCTGATTATCGGTTGTTCATGCATCACATCAAAACTGCTTTTTTGTAGCATGAGACACTCAGCCTTCCTGCACATTACAGGATGTTGAGTTGTTAATACTGAGCATGGTTTATGTTAAAGAGGATTCCAAGGCACCACGAACAGAATGCGGGGATTAGACTTGATAAACAAGAACATTCCAGAATAGCTTGAAATCAGGACAGGGTGCTCTAGTGTAGCCCCTGAATCAAGCAATTGATGTTCAAGATGGTAGATGCTCTTATACAGAACAACCTTATACAACTGAGCAGTTGAGGCCCAAGGAGCAGCTTAGGAATTTAAACACACAACCTATAAGTCAAGAGTCCAACATCTTAATCACTGAGCTTCCAATTCCCAGATGAAACTGTTCCCTTGTGAAAAAATAAACAGTACAATTGAAGACCTGTTTTTAAATATTGTTCAGGGACCTGATAAAAGTTCATTGACAAGAGCCCTAAATCCTGGATTGTACTTTTACCTGACTGTTATGAAAAATACCAAAGTAACAGCAAACACAGATTTGACATTTACGTCGTTCAAATAACCAGCACAAAGACCTGCTAAAAAATGAAACATAACCAAACAAATAGAAATTGGAATTTTTAATGGAAACTGTGTTGGTTTCTGTGGGTCTCTATAGGTTATTTGTTTGCTTATGTAATGGCATGTTATATGTCATGCTGCTATTTTTTTACAATACGCTATGTTATGTCTGATCTCATCGAGGACCAACAGGACACCTGTGGCAACTTTGAGATGTTTGTACCTACTGGACACCAATTGGTATTTTGTAATGGATTTGATGGCAAAAAGCTGTTGGTTTGTAATGGTATTTGTCGTGGAAACATTGGAATTTCTGTTACAGTGTACAAAATATGCTTTTAGAGCATTTATGGATCAACATCTGTGTATAATTATGGTCACAGTTGCAGCGGATCCAGAGATTGTCCTGGGAATACTGGGTGTAAACTGGGAAGTCGTTCTGGATGGTTCATTGCAAGTCACCATATTAACACCTAGAGGCAATTCTCAGCCAAACCACCACAAGGACATGACAGGCTCATGTTTTATCTAGAGCAATTTAGAAGCAAAGCTAATACACACCAAACCATTAAAGGTTAAAAGTCTTCCTCAAGGATTTCTGACAGTTTGCCTTATCAATAAACTTTACTCACACTGAGCTGTTTTTCTTCACTTTTCTAATGCACTTTAGCTGTCAGCCATGAATAACTTTTGGACCATTTAAAGTGTTATATGCTCTGTGATTTAGTATAATGGACATTACTTGAAATCTTTTCTATATACTTCAAGCAGCTGTTCAACAGTAACTGTTAAACTTGTTCCCCCAATCTGGAACCCATAGCAGTAACACCCCTCCATTAAACATGAATTAATTATGAATTATCAAGGGCTATGACTAATAGAGGACAGTTTTGAGCGTATTGACCTTCCTCTAAATCATAAAGTGGAGTACAAAGGCTAACAAGGGCTAATCCTTTTTATGCAAAGCACTATAATAATCAGTTGCAAAGTTGGATTTTATTGAGAATGTCTTTAGTCATGTCTTTTTCTTCTTTTGCCCTGAACAAACCTGTAATAATAATTATGCTACAATCAGCGCAGCTGAATTGCCCTGTTCGTCAGGTTGATTGGCGGGTTTAACCCCAGTCGGGGTTACCCAAGTTAATTCACCATTAGTGGTATTAAATGTACAATGTAAACGCATTTCAGTACCATGATTATAGAAGTGCTTTCCAGCCTCAACAATAGCAGCTCCTAATAAAATGGGGATAATAATTAGAGTCGTAAATGTATTCTTAGACGGTCGTTATGAACTTGTTTGCAGCTAGTAGCCATAAGAGTGCATAAGCATGCCAAAGTAGCTGTTATATCCCCAATTCTAATATCCCATCCATTTCTCCATTCCACACACTTTTGTCCAAATCTATTTCGATTAGCCAAGCTGAGATTTACTCAAGTGCATGGATGAGCTAGAAGGTTTTTTCTGCAAGCTTCCTGAACAACTCAGTTTCTAGGCAGGGTCCTAGTCTCACTGCAGGGACTGTGGTTGTTTTAGTCGCGGGGAGTTGGAAAGTAACAAACTGCAAATTCTTTGTTACTGTGCTTAAGTAGATTTTCCTGATATCAGTACTTCACTATTGATTTTTCATTCAATATTTACACAAATATCTGTGGTTTCTACTTTTTACTTTCTACTTTTATGTGAAAAAAAAAATGTATTTTAATTGCACGCCATTTTCAACCCTTTAACCGAAGGTGTCTTGTCCAATGCTTGGTAAGTGTTCCATTCACAAACTATACCTACCCTTTCCAGTTTGTCTGAATTGTCATTGTGTTTTCGGATTTGTTATTTTGTTTTTGGATTTGTTAATGTTTTGTAATTTGTTCATTTGTTTTCTGATTTGCTAATGTTTTTTGCACTTCTTGGCCACAGTATATTTCCGGTCATTGCGCAGCTTTTTCAATCTACAGTACCACTGGTGTATCATTTCCAGGCTCTTCTACACACAGGCTAGTTTACAAAGCTAACCACAAGCAGGCAGAAGGCAACAAGAATTATGGGTGTAACCTGGATGAGACAAAGAGAGTCAGTGATATAAACATGACTGAGAACAGAGACATTCCTGATCAACTGATCATCATCATCTTTTCTCTGCTTGTGTTCTATATAGTGAATGTTCAGCCTGGATACATTCATTTGGTAAAACAATTTGAAATTCTTTCGAATTAATATACTGATATAATGTGAGGTCCAGTTATTAGCGTGACACTAAAACAGGTAGTAGTAATGGCGACTGTTTACATGTCAGAGCCCAAACTTCTTAACTTTAACTTAAATGAAAAAGTATAATCAGTCCATCTACTTACGTGAAGGAAGTGTGTACTTTCGCCACATTTGGTCGCAGGACTATAAGCAATAAAATAGCTTTTTAAAACCAGTTACACCAGCAGAGGTCTAGATTACTAATTACCTTAATGTCTAGTTAGCTGAACAAATATTGCAAGCTGATTGATATTTCTGTGACGATACACACTGACACATTCAAGTTGGCGTGAACAAAAGAGCTTCAGGAGTAAGCGCAGCTTGCCGAAGCTCACAATGGAGCCATTTGACCAGTAACAGCTTGGATATTAAATGCCAACTCACTACTTCCTGGTACAAAGCAAAATACCTTCTCTTAAGCAGGATTTTAAAAAAATTCTGCAAATGTAACCCAGATTAACCTGCCATCTAAAGCAAATAACAAACAGCTTATGTAATATTAAAAGATAATTGAAAATCACTGTCAGTGTGTGTGCTAAAAAAAAAATGCATGTTTAGCAAAAAAGTCCCCACCCCTAAGCTCAACACTGATTAATACCTAGTGCACTGAAATGCTCGAAATCTTCAGCTCTGACCAACGAAGCCTGAATGAAACTCATTGAACTCACTCAGTTGATCTGCTGAACACAAGAGAGCAAATCTCAGACTTGACAGAAAGATTCACTGACTCACTGATCCACTAAATAAGAGGAGAGTAAACGCTGGTCAGGATTCACTAACTAGAAGGAATGTAGTCAAGTTTTTCTTTTTTTTTTTCTTTTTATGTAGCTGCAAATACAATGTTTGTTAAAAGATGTTACTGATAAAACATCAAAAATTTCGAAAATTTGGTTAGGGTTATGATTGAATGATCCACTGACTCGAACACTGATACTCTGAAGAAGCGCGGATTAAAATCGCAAGCCTGAGCTGAGCACAAACTAATTTTCCACTGAACAAGTACGATTAAATCTCATTCATGACAAACGATTCGCTGATGCAAAACACCCGGGTGCAGAATAAAAGAGAAGGAAATCTCGGTTACGACCAAAAGGAGTCACTGACGAAAGCACTGATCTGCTGAACAAGAGATGGTTACATTTTGATTATGGCAGAAATGTTTCAATCACAAAAACACATTTACATTCATAGCATTTGGCAGATTTACAACGATCTCATTACTACAACGAAGCAGGTAATGGTTAGGGGGCATGCTCAGGGGCCAGGCAGTGGGAGATTAGTAGTGCTGGGATTTATACTCCTGACCTTCTGATCAGAACATCTTAACCACCACCCCTCCAACTCTTGATTATAGGAGAATAATTCACTACTCAGACACTGATACACTGTGAATGGCAAAAAAAAAGCAATTCCTGGTCACTGACCAATTCATTGACTTTATGAACAAAAGACAATAAACTATCAGCCATGACCAAGAGGGATTGACCTGCACATGCACTGATCCATCGTATAAAAGAAGATCATTAAAACATAGATTGGAATTGGATCTCCATTACAACAGAAATGAGTAACAGCCTTTATATCACATGTAATTTACAGCATAGTGTCTTCACATATCCCAACTTAGGAAGTTAGGATCAGCCATGATGCCTTAGAGCAGATGGTTAAGGGCCTTACTCAAGGGTCCAAAAGTGGTAGGTTGGTGGTGCTGCAGCTGAAAACACAGACCTTTTGATGAGTAACCCAGAGATGAAAAGAGGCTGGACATTGACATTAAACACTGGACACTGGACCAAGGGTCATGAATTTAAATCCCAGCACCCTTAACACTCAACTGCTCAGTTGGAATTTGAAGTCACTCTTGGTAAGGGCATCTACCAAATGCCATGTATGTTTCAGTGATATTAAAAAGCTGGGGTCAGCCTTGATACAGCACTCCTCGAACATAGTGTGCTTTGCTTAAGGGCCCTAAGAGTGGCAGCTTGGGGATAGTGGGACTTGAACCACAAATCTTTCTATCAGTAACCCAGAACTTTAAATCTCTGAGCTACCACTTCCCTAAAAGCACACTTAAATTCTTTCTTCACATATCCCAGTTTGTTAGGAAGCTGGGGTCAGAGCAGAGTTTCAGTCTTGATATTGCTTAAGGACCCAACAGTAGCAGCTTGGTGGTACTGGGGCCTGAACCTCCAATCATCCTATCAATAACTCAGAGCCATAACCATTGAACTACCACTAACCTGATTATGCTTGAAAAGATTGTACATCTACCAATTCATTACATGAAAGAGGATAAAATCTCATTGCCACTGAAATAATTTTGAATATTTATCAAATCCAACAATGATTTGAGAGACAATCGAAACTCAAGACCGAAATGATTGATGTATCAGGTAAGATAAGCATGATTCCATGAAGCTATGCTAGAGCAACTACATTTTAAAGGATAAGACTGATGATTAGAGATTAAAAATTCAAGCCATTATGCCCCAACATCGCCATGCTGCCACTCTTGTTGCCCTTGAGCAAGGCCCTTAACCCACTGTACTCCAGGGGTGCTGTATCAAGGCTGACCCTGCACTCTGACCCCAGCTTCCTAATATCACAGAGACATGTGATTAAAGAGTTTTACTGTGCTGTTATGTACATGTGGCATGTAAAAAGCTTATTTCTTTCTTCGCTGGGTTACTCATCAGGAGGTCTGGGGTTCAAGCCCTAGCACCACCAATCTATCATAGTTGGGCCCATGACCATCTCTGCTCTTGGGGCAATGGATCAAGGAACTCTAAGCATATAACAGAAATGTCTGTTTAATACTCATGGTATTAAAATGCAATGTTTTGGAAGCACTGTATCGTTTTGTAGCATACAGTTGTAAAGTCTGTAAGCAGAAACTAAAAGAGTATGGCAGCAGCAGAAATCCTCTCCCTCCAGGACTCATTTAAATAGACCGTATAACGTTTATTCACGAGTTAACATTGACGATCTGCAGTGCATTTTATGTCTGATTACAAAAGGCACGACATTCTCGTTTCTGTCCCAAATGTTGATTGCATGCTATGACTTTATTACTCACTCCATTACTGAGCTACAAAATCTCCTCTTATTGTGGTCCTGGAGACAAAATATATCCAGTGCATAAGAGGCTCATGCTGAGACTCGGTTTACCATCTGGATTTCCCCTGGTTCGGCGTGTTTTTTTTTGCGGCCAGGCCTGGCTCTGGGAATGTGCTGGATTACAGAAAGCACACAAACAAGGAGAGCTAAGAGGCAGACCACAAGTTCTGGGCACGGAAAGCCATACGCATTTCTTCTCATGATTTATAGGAGAGATGAGGAAAGGTAAATGAGTGTAAAATGAATGATTGATCACTGTGGAAAGTATTACTGGCATTTTACTGGTATTAAGTGATATGCAGTTCATTAATGCAATGGAATCATGTTTGTCATAAAAAAGCAAAAGATGATACATGAGCTTCATGACTGTACTGTAGATGATAGTGTTTATGTATGCTGACGTATTATATTTCTGTTTGGGTAAACACATGACCGTGCCGCACTTATATTTATTTTCTTTCATTTGCCTCACAGATCTGGGCGGTTATAAAGCAATTACACAAAAAGTGCAATAACGCCGGGGCAATTCATCATCCCACGAAATGAAAGAGGGTGTACGGTAGGCTAGGACAAACATGAAAATGTACTTCTTTGATCATTTTGTATAACCATGATAGATTTGACTCACTGATCCAGAAGGAGAGCTTCAGGAAAAATTCTTTTTTCAATCTTTTCTTTCTTTAAAGCAAAACCCATTTATTGTGGGCGAAGTTCAGTGTCGCACCCCAGACAATATACCCTGGCTCTTTAACAAACACAGCCAAGAACTAGTGACTTTTACCGGAAGAGGCAATCCGACTGACATGGCAGACCTCTTTTTTTCCCCACAGCAAAAACATTACCTCATTACCTTACCAAGACCACCTCATTTCATTTACTCAGTGCAGCGGACTCAAAACTCTTCTGATCAAGTATTTTGCCTTGAATATACTGCCTGTACATATTTCTTTTCTATGAAAAGTGTCAGAAAGGTTCATGCTAACACTTATAACGAAATATAACAAGAATTATGCAGTAACATATTCTGATGGATGAATTTCCAGTGTTACTACATTACTTGACTCAACTCAAATTGAACTCAAGCATTGTCATTCTTCCACATACACAGTATACAAAAGAACGAAATGTTGTTACTGACAGGCCAATGTAAATAAATTCTGTGAAACAGCAAAAGTAAACATTGAACATGAATTAAGAGTAAACATTAAACATAATAGAGCTAAGTAAATATGAGGTAAATGTAATAAATATAAAATAAAATATAAGAACAAGAGTAAATACATTTGTACTGCATTGTCCAGTAATTTTACATTTTAATACATTATTGCAAATATTTACATTATATTTACATTTGTACATTTATGGCATTTAGCAGATGCCCTTATCCAGAGCGACTTACAACTAAGTTGTTAAGGGATAAGGGCTTGGCTAAATGGCCCCCACTACCCCCAGCTTGGAGGTACGGGGATTTGAGCCAAAAAACAGGTAACAAAGTGTGGACCATAACAACAGCCATGAGACAAGGAGTGATTTAAACCTGCCTCTAATTATATCAACAGTCTACTAGGATCAAAGGTTGCATGAGCAGTTCTGCAGTTATGCGACCATCACTAAACAGTACACCTCAACAATGACGTAACTGTAATGAAAGTTCATTTAGTGCCGTCCAGATTAGGATGAGTTCACTTTTGAGTCTCGTTCCTCTCAACGTTTCTTCCTCATGCCATCTCAGGGAGTTTTTCTTTGTCAGTCACCTCAGGCTCACTCATTTGGGACAAAATTAGAATGATAAAGAACAAACGTATACTTTGTTTTATACCACTTTATAACCTTTATCTCTGTAAAGCTGCTCTGAGACATTGTCCGTTGTTAAAAATGCTATCCAAATGAAGGAGTTAAAAGTTATATTATAACTATATCATAGCCTCCTAGGCTTAATCCTGACTTTCCTTAAGGATCTACCCAAACAAAATGTCCCCAACCCATGTCTGAATGTGATGAAAAAGGTTAGAGAAATGTGGCAGCCAGTTTGAGAGTCTATATGTGAATATAATTGGAATTGATTAAGTTTATGCCATTTAGCTACAACATCTTAATATCCCTACCTCACTAAGTTAACAAACACTGCTTTTTTTATTGCACTGCTGTGTTTTAGACAAAATGTTTTGCAGCCTGACCCAAAAGCAAGGTCAACAAGTAGCCAAAATATAAACATTTCCACAATGTTTCAATTAAATATATTTACGTTTTCTGTGTAAAGGAGTCAAAGTACCTCAATCGACCTGGCAATAGGTTTTCCAAAACTACAACAAATACTTAGAGAAAATACTTCTTTATAAATGAAAGTGTAGCCGTTGGGATTTTAAAACTTGTGGCCAGAAAAGTGTCTATAAAAGCACCTGAGCTCTAAACAGGACAATCTAGAGTACTACAATCACCAGTGCTGAATATTGACCTACAGTAATATCCCGAGACCTACCTTTCATTTTGGGATGGTAAACAAAATCAACCATTTGCATATAAACAGTGTTGTGAAGGAGAAAATTCACATCAATGCTTTTTTTTATGTTCTATGAAGTTATTGCAGCCATTCACTCACTCAAGGCCCCGCTGTTAGGGCACTTGCTGTTAGGGCTCCTTCATAAACAAAGCACCGAACACCGTTTTCAGCTGGGGCTGTTGTCATGGTGACGGTGCTGTTTTTTCTCCCTTCTTGCGTTTCAAACCTGAATTGTAATTAATGTGCGTTTGCAACATAATGAAAGTCACTGACCCCTTTGGTCACCTGCATCAGCTGGAAAATGGGTAGCTCTCCCGAGTTTCTTAAAATAGGTAAGTGTGCAATTACTGGGGGGCAAAGTGATTTGTTTAAGTTAGCCTCAGAGAAACAAATGTCAAGCCTCATACTGCTTCGTCCTCAGCCGTCGCTGATATGGGACAAGATGGAAATAGAAAAAAACGCCACATTTGACCTATGCTTTCTTTGCACTTGAAGAGTGTAAAAGTGAAGTTTGAGTTTCATTACCAAGTGCTGGAAGGGTGGAGGGTTCAAAGCCGACCCGTCCCTCGTCCTTCCCATCTGCTCGTTCGGTGCGATCGACTGTGGGAGATTTTTTTCCATCTGCATATTCACAGCGGCCTGTTTCATCTCGTCGTGTTCACACCACGACCTTCATACTGGCCAGGAAATTAAGACGTCCTCTTTGATCTGTTCGCTTCCATTTCAAGTGGCATCCCTAAACCGAACTGGAGTTTCAGACAACATTTAATAGATTTGCAATCGTGTAAAAACATGATTTCTGCCTGTGCATATTTTATTGAGTAATGTTTGGACCAGACTCCTTTCCTGAAAATGTTCATGTGCTGATATAAATGCTATTACTTACACTATACGGACAAACATTTGCTTCAAATGTGCATTTTTTACATTCCATTCACATTTTAGTCTCTGTTTTCTCTTATAATAACCATCATTCTGCTGGGAAGGTGTTCCACTAGGTTTTGTGGAGATTTGTGCTCATTCAGCTACAAGAGTGTTCGTAAAGTCAGGAACTGATGTAGGTGAGGTGAGTAGGCCTGGAGTGGTAAATACAACAAATTAAAATGATCAACCGCATAAAAACTGATATTTTCTAAATATAATAATAAACGTGAATCCACTGTGTTGTTGCTTGTTCATTTTGCCAGCTTGGGGTTTTAATTTTAGTGGTAATGTATTATGTGTTAGCGGCCGAAGCAGCCCCTTTAAGAAGGTAGCGGATGGAAGTAAGACATGTGACAGAGGCATCTTGACATGCATCAAGAGTGAGTCATAGACAGATGTGGCGGGGAGAATCCGGGAATTTTCCAAATTAAAACATCAGTCAGAATCAGATAATAAATAAAACAGAAATTAGTTATGTATTGTTTCTGTGTGGCCCGGTAACAATTGACCCACGTACTGGTGCTGGTCCGCGGCCCGGGGGTTGGGGACCACTGCCCAAGAGGACTAACACCTTTGAGGGCACATAAGGCACAAAGTACCACCCTATACCTCTTATAAAAGGCAGCAGTTACTGAGAATGTTCACCATCAATTTATTTCCAGTATCATAGTAGCACCCTAGAGGGCATATTTTTCCAGAGTCAACCAGTTTCTGGTCATCAGACTTTCTTTAGAAGTTAATAAGATGGAAAAAGGAAGCAGAAATCTTTCTGTTCCAAAGACTTTCCTATTTTCAATAGTAAACTCCTAAAATATATAGTTTTTATTTATATATAAAAACTTTACTGTTTATTGTCCAGCTTGAGTCTGTTATACAACCCCAATTCCAAAAAAGTTGGGACACTTGACAAAATGTAAATAAAAACAGAATGCTTTGCAAATCTCATAAACGCATATTTTATTCACAATAGACCATATAAAACAAATCAAATGTTTAAACTGGAAAAATGGAAAAAATAAGGTCATTTTGAAATTGATGGCTGCAACATGCAAAAGTTGGGACGGGGCATCGAAAGTATGAACAAAGTCAGTGTTATAAAACAATTGGAGAAAAATCTCTGTTCTGTTTACAGATGTTTACAGACAGATGTGACGCTACACAGTGGTAAACATGGCCCAATGTTGAAACGTGTTGCAGCCATCAAATTCAAAGTGAACTTAAAAGTTTTCCCTTAAAATGGTATAAATTCTCAGTTTATACATCTGTTTTTGTTATTGTTTTATTGTAAATAGAATATGCATTTATAAGATTCATTTCATTCCGTCATTCCGTGTGCCAATTTATTTGGAATTCTGGTTGTAATAGGACAAGCACTACTACTACTACTTTTTAAAGAAAAACTAGTTAAAACCTTCTGACCAATCAGAAGCAAGGATATCAGCAGCGCTTTGGTACAAAAATGAACATTGATTGGGTGGCAATACTGGAAATGCCAAACAAATACAGGAGCTGACCTTTTTTTTCCCTCTTAACAAATAAAACCAATGAGGCAAAATATCAGGCCATTAGGGTCTTCATGTCTACAGTAGAAGAATTGCTGATTACATTGGTTGCATTGTTGTCTGGTCCCAGTTGTCCACATGTAACTGTCCATTCAGAGAGCAGAATAAACCCGATAAATCTGTTCAAATGCATGAGACCCCTCTGCTCCTGCAACTGTTAATCAATGCAGCTGTTTACCGTGAAAAGGTCAGTAAACATATTAGGAAAGCAAATAAAGCTCCTTCGGCTAGATTATCTGAATCAAGCTTTTCTAATAATCACTAGATCCAATCTAGACTTTAATACTCCGATTTACCAACGGTTGGTACGTGTGTATGTAGAATCACATGCAGCTTGATGGCAACCATACAAATGGCAAATTGCTAATAAAGTCTATAAAGGATTGCATCTTACATCATGAAACCGCAATGAGTCACATGTAACATGTAATGTAGGTCCAAATAGAGCAGCGTCAATTCAAGTGAATTAATTTCGCACCTCCTGGAAATCTGAAAATCACTTCGGAACAATTACTTCAGGTATAAATGTGACCCAAGGGCAAATATTACACTGGTAGGAGCCAAACTCATTGTTCCAAAGAAATAAGAATATTGTTTTCATAATTGAACACTACTTTAATTTGACCTTTGTTATATATATCAAAAATAATATTAAAAGATATTAAATATAAAAAATGACTATTGATGAATTCCTGAATAATTGATGCATGTAAAAAAAAAAAACCACAATAAACCAATATATAAATAATTAACAATATTTTTTTATATAAGTATTAAACGATAGTACTTTAGGTTATAGGTTCATTGTTAAAGGGGATTTATTCTCTGTGATATTGTGGTTGTATATTAGTATAGCTTGTGATTTTATTTTATTTATTTATTTTTTGTTTACAAAATTTCTATTTTAAACTAGATATCATTTGCAGGTAATATACATAAAGTGTGATTGAATGATTCAGTATTATTATGCTGGTACAAATAATTTGATATTTGGTCATTTACCCCATGAAGTCAACCTACAGTAGTTCTGAAAATACTGAACATTGGGGTAATCAATTAATTTGGACAAAAAGTATTGGACATCTGATTTTCCAGCAATAGTGCTTCTTTCCCAAACTGTTTCTAATAATTTCTAGGTAGTCACGTGTACAGGATGTCTTTGGATGTGTATAAAAAAATTTTCATTCACTTCAACTAGGAGACCCAAACCTGTTCCAGCATGACACCTCATGACATCTGTGCACAAAGCCAGCTTCATAAAGATATGCTTTTTATTGGTTGGAGTGGAAGATCTTCTGCTATAGAGCTATGACCTCAAACCTTAACACCTTTTGGATGAACTGGAACACTGACTGCACCCCAGTCCTCCTCATTTCACCATTAGTACTTAAAAAATCATTATTATACCAATATGGAATCTGATGTTCAAAGAGCTTTTTAAACCCTTTTGAACATATTGATTGATAGATTGTATAGATGGATCCTGGAAAGCATTTATGTGTTCACATGATCCTCCTGATCATTGTGTTACTCCAACCCTTTCTCAACTAAAAAAGAAAATCATTTGATGGAGTCAAGTGGAGGAATTATGGATACAGAATTTGTGTCCTGGATAAATCAATTAATGCAATCTTCAACCAACACATTAGGATTGGTTATATGGTCCGCTTTACATACCAAATCAGTTGTTGTGCAGATTTTTTTAAAAGTTGTTAAAACAAAAATCAATCACTTGTGTATGAGTCCTTGCTAATAAAAACTCTGATTAGCATGCTACCTTTACTTAAAGTGCTATAGGTTATTTAACTCAACTATTAAAGTGGTTCATCTAATTCGTGGCCTCACACCTTATGTATTTATTTATTTTTCCTACATATCTTGACTTCTCAGCCAACGATTGTCAGTGTGGAATCCTGGTTCCCTGAGGGAATGAGATGCTGTGTCCACAATGCTTTGGGAAGAAGCATTCCAGTCCCCACCCAGAGTGGATGGGCACAGCTAGACCAAAGGAACCTTTTTTTATAGGGACCATAGCAGACAAAACGCTGCTTGTTGATATTTTCAGTGCTCGCACCGGACACAGTTTAGCTTAGCTTAGGTTTAGCTTCTCCTAGTCAGGGGCCTGGAAAAGAGAAGGATAGAATGCCTGCAGCATGACAGGTCGTAGGGGAACTGAGGGCTTCTTAGGGACATACCCCAGTCCGAGGTAGAGAAAGGCACTGGACATTTTTGGGGTCCACTGGGCTACTTTCTCGTGCTACATCACTGACTACCTTGGGAACTGCAACGTCTTGGATCGCAAGACCCTACAGAGGATAGTAAAGACAGCTAAGAAGATCATCTGAGTCTCTCTCTCCTCTATAATTGACATTCTTACCACACGCTGCATCCACAAAGTCAGATGCATTGTGGATTACCTCACACACACTTTTCTCTCACCTACCATCAGGCAAGCTGTTCCGAAGCATTCGGGCCACCACATCCAGACTGTGCAACAGTTTTTTTCCTAGAGCCAACACAGTTGAGTGTGTTAAGTGTGTGTGAGTTTCAGTGCAGTTCTGTGTGATGAGGAGCGTTCCTCATCAAACAGAACTGAACTGAACCTCACAAATACTCGACTGTGTTACTGATCTGTAAAACCCGGACTCAAACATACACTTATACTCCTCATAACATCTGAGGGAGTTTTTCCTTGCCACAGGCTTGCTCATCAGGGATAAATGCACACCAGTCACCCTGACTGTTGATTTCTGTAAAGCTGCTTTGAGACAATGTCTGTTGTGAAAAGCGCTATACAAATAAACTTGACTTGACTTGACTTGACTTGACTTGACTCATACTCATTTCACACATCCATGTTTGTAGTACCACCCATTTTATAGTACTTAATTGCAACAAACTGTTTACATACTGTTTACATGCTGTATTTGCACGTCTTTTTGACTGCTGTTATTGCTGTTTTGCACAACCCTTTTGTTTACATTTTGTTTACTTACAAGTACACTCCTGTACTCAGTTCTCTCTGCACACTGTACTGTATAATATACAGTACATTTACTGGCAGCAATATTTTGTGTGTTGTGTGTTTGTCCTACACTGTCTTTTGTTGTCTGTCTTGAACTGTTTGCACCAGGTTGCACACGATGCACTTTATGAGTTGAGTACACTTACTAGTCCTCTTAATGTTGTTTTATGTAAGTTTTTTGTTTTTATGTCACAGTGTACTGCATCAGCTATATATGTTATATATGACAGTAAAAAAGCTTTTTGACTTCACTTGTCTGTACCATGGTGTCCAGCCTAAAAGGGGCTTTGTGAGTGAGGCAAACAGCAGAGGGGACAGAGCAATGTCTCTTGAGTCACAAACTTTTAAAACTTGTAAAACTTCCTCTATATGTGCTCCACTACCTCGAGTTAGAGCCACCATTTCCTGGGCCTTGGCCCTTGCCTCCAGAGGGTGTCTGCTCCCTGATTTAAGAACCCTGGGATGTAAGGTGCCTTCAAGAAAAGCAGTCTTCCCTGGTTTTACAGGAGGATCTGCCATGCCAGTCTGTATAGGGTTGAGATCGCAGACCCCCCTGATGGTTGATATAGGAGACAACCGATGTGTTGTCTATACAGACCAGCACATGATGGTCCCTCAGGTCTGGGAGAACGTGTTTCAGAGCCAAAAACATGCCCAGCATCTTCAGGCAGTTGATGTGCAAAGTACGATGGAGCCCTTTCCACCAACCTTGAGTGGAGAAGGATTAGTCTTATCCCCAGGTTTTTTTCATGCAGGTGAGAAATTGCCAGACCGCCAGAAACGGTGAAGGTGCGGGGTGGGAGCACAAGGCCAAACAAAAAGACTTGATATTGGTAAGCTTTGCCCCAGAAAACAAACCTCAGGAAATTCCTGTGGGACGGAAGGATGGATATGTGGAAGTAAGCATTCTTTAGATCTATCATGACAAACCAGTCCTCAGACCTGGTTTGGGATATGACCTGCTTGAGAGTAAGCATCCTGAACCTGAGCCTCAGTAACAAGTGGTTCAAAGAGCACAGATCTAAAATAGGATGCAACCCCCAAACCTTCTTGGGAACCAAAAAGTACAGGTTGTAAAACTCTGTCTAAAGGAGGGACCCGCTTGATAGCCTCCTTCCTTAAGAGAGTAAGTACCTCTTGTTCCAAGACCAGAGCCTGCTTGGGTTCCACCCGAGTTGGACACATCCATTGAGACTGGTCACACACCCATCGAGACTGGTCCACCAAGAATATCTGGAGCGATGCCCTGCAGCTGTTGGGGCATCCAACTCCTACAGCAGGTCAGCCTGGTATGCCTGCAACACAGCCATGGTGTAGAGGCAGCCGGCAGCCTGACCCACTGTTGCATTAGCCTTGCCCACCAATGCCAAAGTGGATCGTAGGAGCTTGGTGGGCAGAACTGGGACCTTAAGGGACAATGCTGCACCTGGCTGAGAAATAGGGGGATATTAGGGGAAAATGGCAGGCTGAATATAATATCACAAAACATGTAACAGAATAACACTATCAAGGTCGGCTAATCGAGTTCTTGATCCCAGCTTCCGACTCGACTTTATAGGTTGCCTTCTGCTGATGTCATCCAAAGGAAAGTGGGTTCGGATTTAGTAAACTGGAGTGCAGGGAAGACCTGGGCTGGAGTTTTGGGATGGCACCTGCACATAAGCCACACACCGCATACAAATACAATACAACCCGCAAAATAGTGCGGGTTGTTACACCCCCCCCACAATTGTGAACCCAGCCCATTGGTCCACATCATCCAAAAGAACATAAAAACAATCATTTTCAGCAAAGTAAAAGAGTGTCAACAACAACAGCTGGATCTGCAACTCAGGAACAACTAGGGGACATGGACCCACCACCTTAAAGACCTTCCACCAACTATCAACAGCATGTAGACACCGTTTCCCACATCATGTTCTACAAAACAACCAGATTAGTAAAATCAGATTTACGAACCACAGGCTCAAAACAAGTTCTTAAGCAGTCACTGAAGCAGCACAGGATATATGGAGCTCTACACTGGACTTAGCTTTAGGACTTTTGTAACACGCAGCAGGAACAAACAAGAGACTTTATCCACAAATTGTTTCTCCTGACACAAAAAGGTCTCAGACAAATCAATAAAGCTTCTTCTGCTGGGCATGTGTTAATACACAGGCAGGAAATACAGAAAAATACAGAACAGTTATATCAGGAGTGTTCTCCACCGGATCAGCCACCACTTTGGGTAAGCTAGGTCATTCCCCAAGATAAATCCAATTCACAGGAAGCGTTGACCTGAAAAGTTCTCAGTCTCCAAATATAAGTAATGCAGGGATATGCGCATAACAAAGAGTTTAATGTCCTGAATCAACACATCACTGCCTGCATAGGAAACTTCAGAAAAGGGTAACACACTTTCTAAAATGAATGACTGAGCAGCACCAGTGTCTCTCAGAACACTAATCGGATTCTTTACCCCTTCGGCGCCTAGTGTTAAAAAAGAATAAATAAATGACTCAAACGCAGTTTCGACAGTGGGCTTGGATACAGGCACGTCCGACAAAACACCTTTGACATTACCTTTCTTAACTAAAGCCTGCTGTTCCTGTTTTTTCGATTTACCACTAGGCACACAGCAATTATATGACCTTTTTCATGGGAGCAATAACACTTGCGAGTTTCAGGAGGAAGCACGGGATTGTGAAAGTCTCTTACTGACTCACCGTTGGAGGACAAGGAACTAAAAACCTTGAAAAGAAAAAAGCACTCTCCGGGAGTGGAGGGTCCACATGGACATCCGGCTGCAATGCGAACAGTCGACTCCCTTGAGAGCCGACTGAGCATGCTCCTCTCCCAAGCAAGCTATGTATCCTCCCCCGTAATATAACGGGGGCAAGCAGGGACACAAAGCCGGAAGTCATGCTTGCTTTTCTATTCCATTTCTTATATATATATATATATATATATATTTATATACTGTATATATATATTGCTTATTTTATCTCTTTTTTTTGTGTTTTTTCCTCTCACACAGATACACACTAAGAGCGCTTCCTGAGCAAACCGAAGCTACCGTCGGCCACACCGCATGAGCGTCTTATAGCCAGACGTTATACTCAAAAACGTTCCGAAAGCATTGTTGGCGCAGCTTGAGCTCCTGAAAGAGAACTCAGTCATTTTCTCGGACTGGTTGAGATTAGAACAGAAACTTGATCCATATGGAAGGTGGTGAATGTACGAAACATGCAGGCTGCCAGCTTTAAAACTGATAATTTGATAATTGTTGAAATTCTAAAATGTTTGTTTTCAACTTCCAAATAGGTGTCCATTGATTGCTAAATGAATATTTGACTGTCGAATATTGTACCCTAATTGAAGTAGCTGTTGGTAGGATCATGATTTTGCATTCCATTGCATGAATGACTGCCTGACACGTAATTTATTATTATATTTATGATTTACAATCAAATGATTTATTAGTTAAAAACTAGTTGGTATGAATGCAGGTGTCATCAGTTATTGACTTATTGACTTGTTTGTCATTGAGTCAGTGTTGCTGATGTAAAGTAGCCCTTTTAGTAGTTACCAATCACCAATTAACTAAATTAGGATACAATTACGAGTCATTTACAAACTGGTAAACATCAAACTGTTGGCTACTTTAAAACTAGTTTTTATCCTCGAGATCACAGGGATTTTGTTTGTAAATATTTGATTTGTTAACTGGTTGCATTTGTCAGATTTATTGTTGACTCAGCCAGAAAAAAATAACTGTTTGATACATAGTGCGTCTGCTGTATATTGTAGCTTATTTTAATACACTTAAAGTTAAGGTATTTGATATTTTATTTTCAAATACATTTTGTTGTATCTTTGCCCAACCCTGGTCTTAACTTCATCAACCAGTAAAAACAATTAGGTTGGACTTGTGATTTATTTGTGTCTTCACTTCCTGCTCCTTGGTGGTAAACAACCGAACATCAAATTGTCACAATTTCATAAACAATCCTTTCATCCCAGGTATATAAAAGAGCTTGTGTTGCTGGCAGAGAGGTTTTAAAGTCTGGTCTCTTGGTAGCTGTTATGCACTTTTAGACACCTTTACAATTGTTTTTCTTTTTGTTTGATTTGTTTCAGTGTGTCTCTGTAGATATAAATCCCTTTTTACTTCATTTGTGTTTAGCTGAAAATACACTATATGTACAAAGGCATTTGGAAACTACTTTATGCTTGTATTCTGAAATTGTTCCACAATTTGTAGACAACGTTTAATTTCAGATCTTTTCTGGCCATCATTAATTCTAAGGGACTCTGCTTCCCTAAGAGACTCTTTTTATACTCAATCATGTTACAGACCTTTTGCCAATTAACCTAATTAGCTGCAAAAAAGTTCATCCAGCTGTTTCTTTTAGCAGCCTTTTGTTGCAGCCAACACATTTTTAACAAATGTCCTTATTTTTTCCTTGAAATGGTACATTTCCATAGTGTAAAACTAATATTTTTTACTGTAAATAAAATTTGGCTTGAGTGTTACAAATTGTTTTTATTTACATTTTACACAGCATCCTCCCTTTTTGGGGGGTTGCAAGATATATAATAAGTGAGTTTCTAATAATTCTAGTAATAAGAAGTTACTTATGTACTTTTGTACTTAGAGTAACTACTCGACTCTTCCAACACTTTTATTTTTCACTGATTATTACCAGTTCTAGGCAGATACAAAAATCTCACATGTTTTTGTGCTTCACTCTGTCAGCTCATTACAGTTCCACATCCAGCATGTACTAGTGTAAATTTAGCTGATGCACAGCCGCGGTCCGGCTTCGATGTGTTTTTTTCCGGACTTTTCCATGCATGCTGGCTGTGATCATGGCAACGGCATTTCAGGGCCAAGAGACGCTGCAGTGCACAGGGTTTCTCTTTAATTATCCTCCTGCTGCTTATTTCCCCAGTGAGCCAAACAGCATCAACATTCATCAGCCATAAGGAAGAGGAGAAAGGACCTCATCTTCTCTCTCTCTCTCTCTCTCTCTCTCTCTCTCAAACAAACAAACAAATCATACACAACACAAATATAAGGTGCATGTAACCTAGCTCTATTTAACACACATATCTACTCTTTCATCTACTACAGTCCTTGTCTTCCCTCATATGCCCCCATTCCAAACACAGAACATGTGGTTTGACCCATTCAAAACTAGATCTTGCATAAACAGGGTTATAGAAAAACTTCATGATACCCCTCCGAGCGCTACACAAGGCTTCAGCTATATATGGTTGAAATGACAATAAAAGCTTCTTGACTCTTGACTCTTCTTGACTCTTGACTTGACTCTTGACTCATCGGTCATTCCCATGTTAAAGATACATAGATAGATATAAAGATGGCAAGATTCACTGATTGAATGAGATTCATCGATTTTAAAAAGTGTCCATAAGATACAAGTTGCCATTGTTATTAGAAGATGCTATAATTTTATTATTTAAAAAGTGACCAAAAATTTGTGGCCAACATTTTATATATAGACTGATTTCTCCTCGCTAAACTGTTTTGTTATGACATATCACAACACTGTGGAGACCGAGGTGTATCCTGAGTCACATAGAATACAGATTTACATGGCAGAGGTAGAGCTGCATTTTCCAATAGACAGAACAGAAAAATAAATATGTTTTTTTTCTTTTGTTTTTGCACTACAAAATCCTGTGTGAAAGGGCCATGTGATAGAAGTCAGAAGACACATAAATTGATGATTTGCTGTCCAAAGAAATAAAAGCAAACTATCTGCACCATATTGAATTGAATAGTATTATACTATACTTTAACTATACTATTAAATGAATATAATAATATATAAGGTTATATACAAGGTTTATATATAAGGTTTTTATATA
>MU551524.1:1532823-1563451 GCA_024362625.1 Silurus asotus
TTAAATCATCCCACATTATGAGATTATAGAAAATGTAAATTATATTATTATTATTATTACTATTATTGTTATTATTATTATTATTATTATTATTATTATCTATTCGCGCAGCCATTTTACGTCAATTTCTAGGCTTCCAATTTCTTTTTTATGTATAAAAAAAAAAAAAGAAGAAGAACACAAAGATTGTTGCCTAAAATGCCTTGATGATAAGGATCGCTGCAGAGCATCCCTTATAACCTGGTTTCCATGGCAGAAAGACAATGGTGGTGTTTACTGCGAGGTCAGCTGGTAGGTTGTAAGTGGAGAGTGAGTTCAGGGGAGCAGGGCAGGTAATAAGCTTAATGGATCTCAATCGCTGTAAAGGCAGAGCAATAAGAGGGAAATGTCAAGCCTGGCCTTACACACACACACACAAACACACAAACACAAACACACTAACATGCACTAGCACACACGCACACAGAGACACTCACAGCTAAATGTCAGGCCTTGAGGAGGGGCAGTGTGAGAGAATATCATTACCTATTTAATGCTTCTTTTTTAGGATCCTAATTGAGCATCTCAGTGGTGTCGAATCGAAACAATTGAAAAATAAAACACACACAGGAAAGTGTGTGGCTTTAGTGTTTTCTAAGTGTTGGTGTTGTTATTATAAGAATTTGTTATTCTCTCGGAAATGGCCTGTGCATTATTCAGGGTAAATCCTTTCAGCATTATTGGGTCATTGGCACTAAGCCCCTGGATTTCGTCGGCCTTTTCCACATCTAATAAATAGCTTATCCTTTGAAAAGCGCATCCCTATATGAACCTCTCCTCCGTCTCTGATGATGTGCTTGTGTGGGAGGCTTTTGTCCATGTCTTAGATCAATCATCACACACACACACACACACACACACACACACACACACCGTGCGCATCCATCAGCCGGTGTGAGAATTTTACTTACAATGAATCCATTTAAGGACGGACAGTTGTGCGTGGGTCTCCATCACCATAAATCCAGAGTCACCCCTATCTCCACCTCCTCCCTTACCTTCTATTCATTTGTATCTAACAGACTGTACCAAACTGAAGATGGAGCAGGGGGGGGGCAGAGCTCGTGCCTTCATTTTTCCCCATGCCCAATGAGCCTGAACTGATCTCATCTGTCATCTCAATACAGAATGTTTGAAAAAACACAGAGAATCAATGAATGGACCACTCGTTCCGAGACAAATGATTGACGCAGTGTCACATGGGTGCAGCACAATAAAACCGAGACTATTAGAACAACCTGAGAGGGTGTAAATGAGCTCAGGGAGTCCAAGTTAAATCATTTTTCAGTAATTAATGCTGATGAACACCTGGAATGTGGTAATCGATGTATATCCGAGATGCCACATGATATAATTTTGCCATGTTTAGAAAAAAGGAAGTGTGTTTAATTGATTAGAATCTAGAGTAGGACCGTCATATTGACAGGTGATCATTTTCAAACACCACAGTAGATGTCCAAGACGATGGGTAGTGAAGAACACAGTATATACTAGTGTATACCTATGTTAAAGATTTATAAATGATGTAGTGAACTTCAGTGGTGGGTGGTCAGGGTTGGCAAAGCCTACTCTGCTGGCCTAAACACTATCAGAAGCACTGACCTACATTTACAACCTAAATTTGAATATTTGTTTCATCAAATTGTATAAATTTTTTCCAACGGTTTATTCTCTTCATTGCACTGGTTCCAGTACGTGTATGTGGATGTAAACATTTTTGTCAAATCAGATTTCAGCCTCTACGTGCTGCCATGTAACTCTTATTTGCCCGGACCCTTTAAAGTCAGTTTTGCGGGCTATTTTACCTCAGTCTCTATTAGCAATGGATCTGTTTCTTTAACCAATCAAATTGCATATTCGCCTCACAGGGCAGCTAGCTGGCCCAGAATAGTATCAGCATTTTTTCGTCCTCTGATTAGTTGGTCAGAGTGAAACTCTTACAGCCAAGTTCGACTAGCAAATCATGTGCGTAGCTCTGCACACATTAAAAGTTAGACTTTTTATGCCTACAGGGAAGAGAAATTGATTTGGTTTCAGACATACTTAAAAATACATTTTGAAGAAAAGCTAGACATCGTAAGGAGGTCGGCCAACTCCCAAGCTAGCTAGCATGTCTCAGCCCGGGAAAGGGTTTGTTCACCAATTCCAGACCAGTGAATACGAGCGGTACCACTGGATTACAGCCTCTGAGGATCGGTGCAAATTATGAGTCTGCATCTCTGGTGAGTAGGTTGTATTTTATTTACATAACTTTTAATGTTGTTGTCATTATAGGACAAATATTGATTCTAAACTGCTCCAGATAATGTGGGTGGCACAGCTGCAGATGTAGTGTAGAAGATTGAAGCTTGCTTTAGTAAAATTGTATTTACCCTCCATATGGGAAATGCCTCTCTCTCTGCAATGCCACGCGTTGGTATATTGCCTTTTTGTATAGTATTGATGGTTTCTATAATTGCAACATCATAGTGGTGGTAGTTAGAGGTGGATTAAGTCGGGTAAGTCCCCACTGAAGGCCCAGGTACCAAATGCACTGGTGTATTTGAACATTCCATTCCACATTTAGTCCCCATTTGCTGTTATAACATCCATTCTTCTAGAAAGATGTTTCACTAGATTTTGAAAATTTGTGGAGATTCATTCAGCCACAAGGGTGGTACTAAAAAGTCAGGTACTTATGTAGGTGAGGTGAGGAGGCCTGGGATGCAGTCAGGGTTAACATTCATCCCAAATGTCTTTATTAGATTTTTAGATCTATAGTGTAGATCTTCCAATCTATGTCGTGGATTTGGGGTCTTCAGGTTTGGGTCTCCAATTTAATGTAAGGAAATGTTTTTATATGTTACTACTACAATTTGTTTGCTACAAATTTGAGGTAACACTTTGGGGATGAATCTAATATCGCTGTAAAAAGTCAAGTATATGTATGTGTGTGTATATATATATATATATATACTGTATATATAAACCAGTACAATACAGCAGGATCATAATCATGGGTATACTGGGTTAATGGTTCCAAGACGACTCAAAAATGCCTGTAATCATTTAAACATAAACCATTTCCCAAATCACAACAAAGTCAGTTAACCATGGTTTTTATGCATTTTTAGATTATATAATTATTAAGCAGGATTGTGGTGCAAGCTTGATTTTCAATATTTAGATTTTTTTTTTTATTTTAAAATGCTGATATTTATTATTGTCTCTGCATAAAAAAAAACATTTAACTCATATACTACTGCACCATAAGTTAAGGTTCAGAAACATCAAAGTGTGGGCTTTTTATGCAAGACAGTTATGATTGAATTCATTTAGGAGCGATGAGAGATTTTGGGATTTATAAAATGCCACAAAAGGCAAGTGTTCATTTTGTAAAATTAGCAAGAGCATCGATCTTTCAAAATCTTTATGGGTTACTGGCTGTCAATCAAAGCAAAATAAAAGCTCTGGAATCAGGAGTTGAACCGAACTTTAATTCATTATTAATGCAAAAACAAGTCAAGCCTTTCAGTTTCCATCACCTCTGTTTCATGGCATAGAGATTTCACAATGCACTAATCTGACTTCATTGTAATAAGTAACCCTTGAGCATACCATGTAGGATTTTAATGGGTGAGAGGATAAAACAATAAGTCTCTGGTTTACGCAAAAAAAAAGTGTGAATTGAAGTTACATGAGCTCTAAATTGAAGTTGTGCTTTCACTCTCCCTACACACACATTGTTTCGAGGTTTCAGGTCTCAAACTTTCACTTCTCGACTCCATCTGATATCGAACACCATCATCTCGTGTGTGCACCGGTAATGCCAGACAAAACTGAAATCAATGAAGGCATCAGCTTGAGGAATGAGAGTGGAGGTTGGAGGGGAAGGCGATGGTGGGTGGATTGTTCTGCTTGAGTCTTGCTACTAGAATCTTGCAGGTTTCTCACACCACCTGTGTGGGTCACTGAGGGCTTGAGTTTTCAAGTAAAGAAAAAAATAACACAGAACACAGATCTTTCTATATAGACTCCAGCTGAGAAATTAGGAGTGTTTAGGATTAAGCAAGAAATAAAACACTTTAGGGAGTGCTGTTATACGATAATAATTAACGAATGGTTCATGTGATGTGGAAGAAATCAAAGTGGAGCTGTACTTATCACTCAGCATGTTTATATTTTCCTAAAAATTCATATTTTCAAGGTAATTAATTCTTTCTAAACCAAAGCTATTAATAATCAGCACATTGCACATTTATTCATTAACACTTAATGTTCTGCAACATCTATTTAGCAACTTACTTGCTGTTTTGACCTTGGCTGAAGTTTTATTAAAAAAAAAAACAGCTCCAAGTTGCATATGTATGTAGTGTACACCCTGCCTGAGCTAGAACATGCCTCCTAAAAGGGACGGATCCACCTGAGCTCTGTAAAATTGTTCCCAGATTTGCTCCACCACCTTATGGTGAGTTGCCCTTCAAGGAGAGCAGTTTCCTTGGGCCCACAAGAGGATCTGTAGTGCCAGCTTGTACAGGAGGCAAGATAGCAGACCCCCAGTATGGACCAACACATGGAGGTCTGGAAGGAAATGCCTCAAAACCCAAAGCATGGACAGCATCTCAGGGCAGTTTATGTGCCACGTTCGATGGGACCTCCCCCAGAGATCTCAAACGCGATAGCCACTCATGACCACCTCCCACCCCATGAGAGACGCATCGGTTGTACGCATTTTGCAATGCCAAGGAACTCCCAGCATGGGGCTCTGAGTCAAGAACCTGGGATCCCTCCACACATCTAAAGCACGTAAAACTTACAACATGACCTTGATGGTACTGAGTGTATTGCCCCTCCAGGAAAACCCCCGAGTCTTGAGCCACCACTGAAGGGGTCATGTGCAGAAGGCCAAGTGAAACCACAATGGATGCGGCTGCCATCAGACCCAGCAGTCTCTTAAACTGCTTCATAGTAAGTGACTGGCCTTCCCTCAAACTCTTGACAGCCACAAGAATGTATTTAACACAAGCAGGGGACAGATGTGCTTGCATAAGGGTCGAATTCCATACTACGCCTAAATAAGTGGTTCTCTGTGATGAAGAACCATTGTGATGGATTGGACATGTGCAGAAAAGGGACATGGGGTATATCGGTAGGAAAATGCCAGGAAGGAGAAAAGAGGATGACCCAGAAGGAAGTTCATGGACGTGGTGAGGGAAGACATGCAGGTAGTTGGTTTGAAAGAGGCAGATTTAGAGGACAGGGGGGTTTGGAGATGGATGATCCTCTGTGGTGACCCCTAATTGGAGCAGCCGAAAGAAGAAGAAGTAGGTAATATTTATAAGTAAAGTAGCTTCAATCAGACAGATAATTATTTATCCTGAATTCAAGACAAACCAAGAAAGCCATGCAACCAAGCAACCAGAAAATGTTTTAAGTAATGATAATTATAATTTGTAATTATGTCTAGGTTATAATTAATGTTGCTGAGAGTACATAAAACGAGTTACTCCTTTATGTTTGTTCACTTCTCGTTCTTGTTTTTTTTTTTTTTCTTCACTATCTGGGGTTAAAAATATATATTTAACAAAAGGTATATTGTCAGGTAAAGTCAAGCCCTTGTAAGAGAATGCAAGTGCAGATGAGTCTTTATTATCAAAAAGACAAAACCAAACAATTATTCAAACCTTGTAGTCAAAAAGAAGCAAAAGGTCAGACAATACAGAGTCCAGAAACGAAACCAGGGTCAAACCATAACTGCAACAGGAAATACAAAATGTAATTTAAATGGCTCATCGAACTCAAACACACACTCAAATACTCAATTTATTTATTATCCTTCCATGTCTCTTGCACCACCGGTATCATAAGTGTTTACATGCTCTTTTGCACATTGCTGCTGTTGCAATTTTGCCCACATTTCAAACTGCCACCATCTGCTGCTATACAGTGTATAATATAGAAAAGTAACCATTTTATTTACAGTTCTCTTATTTTTTCACATTGTACTGTATGATATATATATTGCAGAATTTATACAGAATGTTTCTATTTTGTGTATTTTGTGTATCTGTCCTGTTATGTTTTGCATTGTCTGTTTGCACTACATTGCACATAGTTCTGTGTTGTGCGATGTAGCTGTATGTTGTTTTAAGAAGCACCAGGGTCTTAAAGAACAATCTTTCATTTACTGTGTACCGTGTCAGCGAAATATATATATGGAAAACCAATTAACAGCTTTACATGGTTTAGCCATGCAAAGCCACATGTACTATTCATAATGTTCATGTTTTTGTCTGCTTAACAGGACCATACAAATGTGTGTATCTTGTATTAAAGCAGTTAAAATTTGGTGCTTTGAGTACACTTCTCTCATACTAACCACTGGATGTTCAACATGGCACCTCATGGCAAAGACTCTCTGAGGACCTGAGGTCTTAGAATTTTTGTTCTCCACAAAGATGCCCAAAGCTATAAGAAGATCAGTAACACCCTGAAACTGAGTTACAGTACAGTGACCAGGGTCATACAGTGGTTTTTTAATACGGGTTCCACTTAGAACAGACTTCGCAAGGGACCATCATAGAAGTTGAGTGGATGAGAAAACATACACGAGTGCTGTCAGCATTGCTTTAGAGGTTTCCAAAGCGGAAGGTCCGCTTGTCAGTGCTCAGACCTTTTGCATTGCTGTCGTTCCCAGAAGGAAGACTCTTCTGAAGCTGGTTCACTGGAAAGCAGGCAAATAGTTTTGTAAAGTTAACCTGTCCAAGAGCATAAACTACTGGAACCATGTCCTGTGGTCTGATGAGACTAAAATAAATTTGTTCGGCTCGAATTATGTCCAGCATGTGTGGTGAGCTGGTGAGTAGAACCAAACAAATTGTGTCTTGCCTACAGTCAAGCATGGTGGTGTTAGCATCATGGTCTGGGGCTGCATGAGTGCTGCTGGTACTGAGGAGCTGCGGTTCATTGAGGGAAACATTAATTCCAACATGTACTGTGACATTCTAAAGCAGAACATTATGCCCTTGTAACATGCATGAGATAAACATCATAAAGCAAGAACCAAAAACCACCCTTAACATATTTTTGTATACCTGTTCAAAAATAGACGTAGATTCGGGTATACATCTTAGAAAAAACCCTGTCTCACTTCATTGTTCAGTCTGCTTACCGTTCTCAAGATCTCAACCAGACCTAAATAGTTATTAGCCTGTCATCTGAAGTGCTTTTTAACCATCCTTCAGTAAAGACGACAGGCCCACATCATTACTCTGTCATCGCAGATGAGAAATTAGCATTAAATGTTTCTGGCTGATTAAGTGATGTCAGGACAAGTGACTGACAGCAGTGTGTGATCTATAATTCAATGTGTGTAACGGTGTATGAGGATTGTGGGGAAAACTCTAAGGAAGATCAAACTATCAAACCTATCGCTTTTCTGTTTAAGCCTGAGCTCCTTATAATCGTCATTTCATCTATCAAAACAGTATCAAAATGACAGAATTTTGGAGTGATTTCCACATGAGGCAGTGATGGATCAAGTCAAGTCAAGTAGGTTTTATTGTCATTTCAACAATATATGTGCAGTACACAGTGAAATGAAACAATGTTTCCCCAATACCAAGGTGCTACAGCAACATATACATATATAAGGTCCTCCTTATGCTAATACCAAAATAACTCTGACTGGTCTATCACCCAAATGAGGATGGGTTCCCCTTTTGAGTCTGGTTCCTCTCAAGGTTTTCTTCCTATACCATCTAAGGGAATGTTTCCTTGCCACAGTCACCCTAGGCTTGCTCATTAGGGATAAACACATAATTCTCTCATATTAAAATGTTTTGTTCTGTGAAAATCATTATCTAAATAAACTTGAACTTGAATGTGAACTTGGCATACACAAGACTTTTAAAGATCTGATAACTGGAAAAGCAGCAGAAGTTATGAGGAAGGGTCTCTATAAATTGTACTTTTTGGTGGACCAAATCCCAAAAGTTCTCAATTGTATTGAGATCTGGGGCATTTTGAAGTCAATCAACTCATTGTCATGTTCCTCAAACCATTCATGTACAGTGTGCACATGCAGGGAGTACTATTTTGCTGGAAACCACTGGTTTTAAGGAATACCATTAAGAGGTGTAACTTGGTCTGCTGCGTATTTCAGCAGAGTGAACAGCAGAGGGCTAAGCACACAGCCCTGAGGGGCCCTAGTGCCTAGTGTGGTGGTGCTTGAGATGCTGTTCCTGATCCAGACTGACTGAGGTCTCCTAGTCAGGAAGTCCAGGATCCAGTTGCAGAGGGAGGGCCAGATGAAGTGTCGTGGTGATAGCATCGTCTGTGGAATAGTTTGGATGATACGCAAACTGCATGGGGTCCAGTGAGTGTGGAAGCTGAGTCTTCATGTGCTTTATTACCAGCCTTTCGAAGCTTTTAATATCAATGGGTGTGAGTGCGACAGGACGACAGTTATTTAATAGACTTCTTTGGCACTGGGATGATGGTCATTGTCTTGAGGCACATAGGAACAACGGCGCTGCTCAGGGAGAGGTTGAAGATGTCGGTGAGAAAAATCTGCCAGCTGTTCTGCACAATCCCTGAGCACTAGGCAAGGAATGTTATCTGGTCCAGCAGACTTCCGTGGTGTAACTCTGCATAAAGTTTTTCTCACTTCAGCCGTGGATAACTGAGCACCTGGTAGTTGTGACGAGGGGTGGTCTTCCTTGCCGCCATGTACATCTGAACCTCAAAGCGGGCGTAGAAGTCATTCTGCACATCTGGGAGGGAGGCATAACAGTCACAAGCGGGTGAAGTTGTGAACTTGTACTTTGTGATTGCCTGGATGCCGGTTTAGAGCATCTGAAGCAGTCTGATTTGATATTTGCATGGTTAAAATCTCCGGCAATAATAAACAGTCTGTTGGGGTGAGCATTCAGCAAGTCACTAATAGCCCCATAAAGCTCACACAGTGCCTCCTTAGCATTAGCGCTGGGGGGGAATGTACACTCCGACAATGAAAGCAGTGGTGAATACCGGGGTAAATAATATGATCTGCAACCTACAGTCACAAAGTTCACCAACGATGAGCAATAGTTGGAGACAAGCACAGAGATCTTGTTGATATAAACGCACAAGCCACCATCCCGAGTCCAACCGTAAATTTTTGTCAGCACAAAACGCAGCTAGGCCGTCTAACTGAATGGCGGTGTCCGAAACTCTGTCGCTGAGCCACGTCTTAGTGAAAACAAAGACATAACAGTCTCTTAACTCTCACCGCATGGTGCGCTAGAGTCATGGTCTATCCACTACATTCTATTCACTGCATTCCAGGCAGGTGGTAGTTATCCACTTCATTCCAGGCAGGTACTAAGTCAGTGGTTAAGGAATAGGACACTGGATTTGGATGGTCATGGGTTAAATTCCCAGCACTAACAAACTGCCACTGCTGGGCCCATAAGCAAAGCCCTTAACCTTAAAGTGCTCAGGTGTTAAGTTGCTCTGGCAAAGAGAGTCTGCAAAATGCTGTAAGTATAAATATACAAGGAAAACACCCCACAAGATCTGTTGTATTAGAGATGCTCTATCTTAATTATCTACAGTAGCTAGTACAAATCGCCTTCTCAGATCCTTACACTTGGCTATTTTTCCTCTTCCTAACACATCAATTTCAAGACCTGACAGTTATTTTGGTGTCCAAAATATTCCAACCCCCCCCTTAAAAAGTTCCCTTGTAACAAGACAACATAAAAATAGTATTCAATTCACCTGTCAGTGGGTTTAATGCTGTAGCTGATCGGTGTATCTATAGCATCAGTTTAAGCCTGAATTTGCCTGTCATTGCAGTTTTACTTAAATAATTGCACACTGTCAAAATAAGACTTGCTGTTAATCAGTGAAGAAAAGAGTGGGAAAGAAATCAGTAGGTGGAAATTGCACTGTGGGAAGTACTGGAGATAATAGCCGAATGAATTAAAAATGACAGCTACAAGAGAAAAGTTATATTCTCTTTGCTCAGCTTCAGGTTTTGGCAAGCAAGCAGCTGGAGGAAACAGATCTCCATTTGGAGGATCATGTTAGCATTTTGTTCTCTTTTTTATTATTATAATTTTTTTTTATTAGCAGTCTAAAACATTTTACAAAGTTCCTTGGGGCTTCTTAGGATGGGTCTGGTTTCTTGGCTTGATCAAAGGGATCCAGCTTTTTCTATAAAAAATAAGATTTTGTATGATTCGAACAAAAATCCTTCAGCTTTCTAAAAGAGTTCTGGGAAAGGAAAAAAGAAAAGACAATATTTTCGAAAGTATAGCAAGCTGACAGAATATAAAACATGGATAAAAACTGGATTTTTAGCCCATTATTTTGGTATCTGGAAATCTACAGAGTTGCTTATTTTATTAAAATAATAATAAAACAAATTGTTTAAATATAAATGAAATCAAAAAAGATATATTCCTGCTAATAATTACAAAACACATTGTATTAACATGAATATCATCACTAGTGCTATTTAAAATGTTATGAATTGAGATAAAAATCTGATCGATGACAGTGAACATGTTTTTGGTAGAAATAGTAGAAAAGCCTGATGCAGTGTGTAGCCTTGGGCATCTACAGGCTCCCACTAAACACGAAATGTGTCTGTTTGGAAATTTCCAAATGTTTTATGTACTTTTTTATGTAATTTTCTTTCTGTCCTTATTGGAATTTTGCCTTACTGAACAAAAAAAAGAGAAGTGGTATAAATGCACATCCCGACAAACATTTACAAATAAAGCAAAAAAGCATAAAGCACAGTGGGTTGTATTTTAATATTTCTCAGTTTTCCATGAACCGCTGTGTGGGTTCAGAGATGATGTTTTCCATGTGTGTGGGTTTGGGTTTATGAGGGACTCAAAATAGAGATTTAATGATCCTGCAGCTCTTTGCACTGGAAGACAGAGGAAATCCAGACACACTGCTTCAGAACCACAATCTGGGAGATGTTTGTGTTTCGTTGATATTGTAGTTATAACCGTATGTACAGTAAAGAGCATATTTAAAACACATGTCCTTATCATCTCATTTATGGCACTTGGCAGATGCCTTTATCCAGAGAACTTACAAATAAGCAGTTTAGGATTAAGGGCCCAGCTGTGGCAGCTTGGTGGTGCTGGGATTTATACTCACGCCCTTCATATTCAGATTCCACCGAATCACCACCCCTCATGGTTTAGATACATAACTTCTATAAACCATTAGGAAACCTCTTACTGCACTTACACACCATTGTTCCTGGCCTGCTCATTATAACTACTTTAAACTATGAAATAAAATTATATTAAAATATTTCACAATTTCCATCACATCTTGTACTGTTCACTAAAAATGTACTGTATTTACATATATTTGGTTCATTCAGCACTCTTACCTGAACATTTTTATCCTTGTAAAATACGTATTTGGACTCTTCCAAACCAAGTCACAGTATAAGGTTACTGTACATCATCCAGTTTTTCTGTAGTAATTGGGTGTTAATGAATGATTTGTCATTTTTTTACCAAATTTATAGAATAACAGACTTGCGAGTTGAAATCAAATCATTCACGAGCATCCCAACACTAACATTCAGTGGGCAGTCTGTAAAAATCTGACAAAATAGGTGAAGGGTTAAGGGAATAAATCAAATTTTTTAGTCAGGTGTTTAGTGCTTCTGGTGTAAATTTGTACCTTGAGTCTGTATTTTTTACTTTCAAATAACAATCAGGTCTCATTTGCTCCTGAGGTACCAGTGACCAGTGTTCCTGTTCCTCTCTACTCTTTGGATCTGGTCATTTCATCCCAACACCCTACACCTGTTTGGATTTCTCTTTATTTGGAAATACTGTGGGGGGGTTTCCACATCAACAGTCTAAAGATCCATGAAGTTATTGAGCAACATAAGAACTTTGATGATGGATTTGGTCTGTAATTAATAATAACATTCTGCGACACTCACTGAACAGTACATCGCAACAATGATGGAACTGTAATGAATGGATCACCCAGATGACGACACGTTCCCTATCTAGGGATGAGTCTGGTTCCTCTCAAGGTTTTTGCCTCGTGAAGTCTCAGGGAGTTTTTGCTTGCCACAGTTGACACTGGCACAATCTTTAGGGATGAACTTACAATTCTTAGAAACAAACTTACCACTAAATTTAGCTCCTTTAAGACATTGTTAAAAAACAGTCTACAAATACAAATTAATTAAAATGATTGTTTGTATCTAAAAACAAACGTTGGCCTCGAAGTAACAAAATACAAAACAGTCATGAGAGTTCTCGGGTAGTTGGCCAGCTATTTGATCCAAAAGATCTAGGAGTCCAGTGGAATTAATGCCGGTATCAGTTTGAAAGCTAAATCTTAAAAAACTGCTTCTGTTTGATGTGAGTTTGTGTTTTGTGAGCTGGTCAGACAAAAATTACTGCAGCATCAATTCAATCCCGAGCACAAGAACAGTTTTCCAAGCCCATTCTGGAGGCCAGAAGTAGACCCGAATGTGTTTTTTATCTCATTTGACCGCATTCTGTGTGCTGTTCATTTTAAAAGCCCAAAGAACAATGTATACCACTTAGATGTTTCATGTGCTGATATGGGAAAGACAGATGAATGAGTGATCTTGTACATATCCTACATTCCCACGCTAGTCTTTGGGCCTGGTTTATCACCAAATATGTTCCTTTTTCCAAATTGGCACTCGATTCCTGCTGACGCTGTTTATACGGATTTGATCGTGTTGGCTTTCGATCGCTGACAGATGCAGAGCTCTTTCGGCTTGAGCAAGTCCCTGATCAAAGACTAAACGAATTTGTTCATGCATTGGGCTGCCAGATTGCACTAAGCTTTGGTTGCCTCCAGAACAATAGAAGGTTGTGATCAAACGAGGGAAAAAAAATAATAATAATAATAGCAATTGATGGCGTATTATGGGTTTTATATTGGACAGTTAAGATTTTTGAGTAAGATCCAGCAGGGTTACATGTCACTATAGATTTTTTTAGATTTAAACATAAATGAAAAATAGCCCTGGCATTGAAAACACTTGTACAGGTAAGACTTAAATAGTTGTTATGCTAGTGTTCAGAGGCTCTTTGATTAAGTGCTTCCATTATGAAAATGCTACTAGATCCTGAGTACCAACAGACAGACTAAGGACAATTTTTTATTTTATCATCTTGCAAAGTTTAAATATTTGAATAAGAAGAGATAAAGATAATATAGAGATATAGAGATAATAAAAACTATTTTACCAAAAATTCATCATCATTTATTTGTCTAGCAGAATTTGTACCTTATAGTTTCTGATTTTGTTCTAAAATTATTCTTAAATATATTCCAACACTATCACGTCGCAATTATAGAAACCATCAATACTATACAAAAACACAATAAAGCAACCTACTCACCAGAGGTATATTTAGAATTTGTACTGCTCCTCAGAGGATGTAATCCAGTGGTTGGGGTTGGCCGACCTCCTCACGATGTCTAGATTTCCTGGAAAATTAATTTTTCAAGTATCTCCGAGACCAAATCAATTTCTCTTCCGCCGTAGGAATAAAAAAGTTTAACTTAGATGTATTAATGTGTGCAGCGCTACACACATGTTTTGCCAGTCGAACTTGGCTGTAACAGTTAAGCTCTGACCAACCAATCAGAGGACAGAAAATACTAACGCTATTCTGGGCCAGGTAGCCTGATTGGTTAAAAAAACATATTTATTTATTTATTATAGAGACTACAGTAAAAAGGCCAGCAGGACAGACTTTGAAGACTCTGGGCTGATTAGATTGACATAGCAGCACATAGAGGCTAAAATCCGATTAAACAAAAATCTAACGTCCACATACACATACTGAAAGCAGCATAGCAAAGAGAAACACTACAAAATGAAGAGAATAAACTGTTGGGAATAAATTTTAGACAATTTCATTGAACAAATATTCGAACATGGGTTGTAAATTAGGTCAGTGCTTTTGTGAAGACTTTGCTAGCCCTGACAACTCATCACTTATATATAGATATTAAGAATGTGCTATTAGGAAATTAGGGGACAATGAATCCCCAACTTATATATATTATTTTTAACTTAATGGTAGCTTAGTGGTGAAGGCATTGGACTTTGGATTTGTTCACTCATGCTGTGAGCTAAAATCTCAGCCACACCAAGCCACACTTGGGCCCCTGAGCAAGGCCCCTTATCACCATATTTGCTCAGTTATATGAATGAGATAAATGCATGTTGCTCTGGATAAGGCCATCTACCAAATTTCACTAATGTAAATTCATTATGTGGTATTTTATGAGTATATTTTCTTGTAGCACTGTGGGATAAGTAACTAAGGAAAAAAAAAACATTTCACTCTACAGTATTACATCACCAAGGTAAATAAGTATGTATACAAATAATCAACCTTGTCCCTCATGCCTTAAAGCTTCACCTTCTTCCTGTACATAATGTCAAGATTTTTTTCTGCAATAACTATATATTTGCAGAAGAGAGACAAATTATTCACATATTTTCTCTTGAAACTGCTATTCAATGCTAAGGAATGAAGTGAATGTTTTTCTTCCTGTGTGCTGAACCAACTGAGAAACGTTTTTGTGTACATCTCATCCATTTGAAATGTAAGCAGCAAACACGGTCTCATAGGAGTTGGGATTAAACGCTAATTACGAGGTGTAAATTCCAATAAGAAGTCTTCACAGGGAAAAAAACATCGAGTTTGTTGCTCGTCGTCTGTATGCAGACTGTGTGACAGGATGAAGACAGTTAACTTTGCTGCTTATACATGCTGTGCCTTACTCAGCGCCTCATGAGGATGCCTTGAAACGAAACGTGGTTTAAAAGTGGGGATATGACGGCACACGCCGGCTGGAGTTAGTTTAAAGTGTCACTCAGCGTGATTTATAGCACGTAGTTATAAATCACACTGTGCATTAACACACACCCTGCAGCGGATAGAAGCTTAGCAGCATCCTGAAACACATTAAATATGTTTTGAGTGAAATTGTTTGCCAGGCATTTAGTGTTTCTGGTGTCAATTTGTTTCTCAATGTTCTATTTTACGCTGTCAGGAGACAATCAGGATTCATTGTTTAGCAGCTAAAATGAATGCATTCCAGCTAAGAGATTTCTTGGCTATGTTGGTGATCTATGAGTCTAATAGTGTTGAAAGGTGAAGCTTTGTAAGCTGTTTCTGTTTATACCGATTTTACAGATGGAAAGTTTCTTGAGCCGGCCAGATAAAATTACTAAAGCACCGCCGCATTGCTCTTTTAGGTCGAGATAAGGCAAAGACAAAATTGACTGTATATGGTACCATTACAAAACCAAAAGATACACTATATGAGGTGATATCAAAAGGTTTCAAGAGTAGTTTAAGACTGAAGACTACTTCTAATGGAAGCATAAAGGAGCAATCACAGAGAGCACCGAACTTCATAAATCAGTGTGCCAAAAGACATCATCCTGTGTACATCAGGAACTGTGTATTATATCTCTCCTCAAACATGACAACATGATCTCACCTCCACATCTACCCTACTAGCCAGATTTGGCTCCTGAAGACTTTGCCCTCTTCCCGAAGATGAAGATCCAGTTCAAAGTTCGCCATTTTGAAAACATTTCAGAGATCTAGTGCGAATAGCAGAAGGTGCTTGAGGTTTCTTACTCATGAAGTCTCAGGTAGTTTTTCCTCACCACATTTGCCACGGGTTTGCTTATTAGGGATAAACTTATCGGGATAAATGTATGTTTTTTAAAATCTATATCCATAATCTTTTTATTTCTGCAAAAGTGTTTTATGATCAAGTTCATTGTTAAAAATGATTTACAATTAAAATTGAATTAAATTAAATCCAGCTGCAACATAACCAGCAGTTATTAAAACATTGTTGTTTTTAACTACTAATAAACTAATAATACGACTAGCAAGGAATGTAAAGTGCGTCATTGTGACAAAAAAAATCCATCTTTAATCTTTTATTGATGCATGTTTCACGCATTAACAACAACTTTTCTCTTTTTTTCACTTTCAGATATTTTTTTAATGTAAACATTCATCGTAACAAACACTGAGAGTTTTAGGGGGATTCCACTAAACAAGACGTTTGACATTTGACATTTTTTGACTTCCTGAATGCCTGAGGCTTCATGCACATGTTACAGTCTTTTGTCTACTCTATAGCAATGTCGTAACATCCCTACAATGCTTAGATCATTCACAGGAAATATATCACAGCTGCATACAAGCATAAATGAAGCCATCATTACTTAGAAAAGTTTTAGCTAGCAACTGCAATGGTATACTAATTGGGTGAATTTGAAAAGCTAATGCTTAAAATAAAAAAACTACACACATCTATTTCAAGTAAGAAGTAATAGATTCACAAAATTCACCAGCCCCTAAGTGGCATATTCTGACAGCCAATTAAATGCTCGAGAGGATATACAGTAGAAGTACTAATGCATTATTTCTTATTACAGATGCAGAAAGATTTTAACAAATATGCAAAAGTCCTGGCATTTTTATAAGCTTATACTGTACACCACAGTGCAGATGAATTCAACAATCGGATAGTTTCATAGAGGCGTGGATTTATTGAAAGAATATAAACTGAATAAAACTGTTGTGTGATTGTTGAGCTAAGATGTTTATTTGACATTTTGTGGGAATAATTCTCTAGTGTAGATGTAGATGATTAAAATATGTGCACTCCCTGTATGTATATGCCCAGGACGCAGCTAACCGTTCATTCGGCAAACGACAGCACCCAGAGTTTACCTCGACATTCCAGAAGCTCATACAGCGCTGGGATCAACTACCAGCTCTGGTCAAGTGGTGGTCCCAGTGACAATTTCGAGACAACTAAGCAGTAAACCCCTGATCCCTGCTGGGATGGGGGATGCTCATCCTTAGGTAAAGGCTCAGATCTGGAGGGAACAATGGTGTTTGATGAACTGGGATAGGTGAACAACTCAGGTTTGTAGACGGTGGTGTGGTTGGTCATCTCTTATCCAAGAGATCCCTCATGTCTGTTTTACCTTTTGGTTCTCCCTTTTAGTTATCCTGCCATAGCGAGTCTTGCCGGAGTCCAAATTGCACAGTGAAATTAACTTTCATACAATAAGGACACTTGCTAATCCATATCCTTTTCTTCCTTTACCCTCTTCTCTCTCTGTCTCTGTCTCTCTGTCTCTCTGTCTCTCTCTCTCTCTCTCTCTCTCTCTCTCTCTCTCTCTCTCTCTTTCTCTCGAGTTAAACTTGCTTCTGAGGCTCCAGTGACCATTGTTCCTGCCCCTCTCCCCTCTGTGGATCTTCCCACTTTGTCCAGGTCTGCCTCTGGATAGTGTTCTCTTCGACTGGAAGCCACTCTGTGCAGCTTGGGACGGTTTCTCATCAACACCTTGGGTGGTTTCATGAAATTCCAGGGTAAGAACGGGCGCTTTGAGGACGGATTGGACTGTAGTTAATGTCAACAGTCTCCTACACTGACTCAGGAATACAGTTCACTTCTGATCATCATCACTGTACCCCACAACATTGTATATCTGCTACAAATGGACATTCGGTGCAACCCAGATGAGGATGGGTTCCCTCTTGAGTCTGATCCTCTCAAGGTTTCTTCCTTATGCCATCTCAGGGAGTTTTTCCTTGCCACAGTCGCCACTGGCTTGCTCATCAGGGACAAACTTACTTATAAAAAACATATTCACTTTTAGTCACCACATTATCTATGTAAAGCTGCTTTGAGACAAGGTTCATTGTTAAAAGCGCTATACAAATAAAAATGAATTGAATTGAATTCAAATGGTTCCTGTTGCATTACTAAAAACACATTTCAGCCTGCCTGCCATGCTGCAAGTGCCACTCTGCTCCCAAGAGCCACTGAGGGCACTGACTCTGACTCTGCAACCTACCACCGCTGTGTGTCTCATCACATCGGCCAGAAAGCCGGGGTGTCCATCAGAGACCGGTCCCTTGGGGTAGCCGCCAGGAAGTTTGATCCACAATTTGCGAGCCTTTTAAGGGCAGCTCCTAGAAGGCTGGCTCCATGATTCGCCTGGCCTTTTTCTGATGCATTGTATTCTAACCAGTGGTTAGAATTTCCTGATGTGTCTGCCAGTGGCACATGACCTTCCTTGAGATTAGATAAGATTAAATACACCTTTATTCGTGCCACAGTGGGGAAATTGCTATGTTACAGCAGCAAAGAAATAGATGCCCAAGGACATTAACGCCTGTCCAGTACTTCTCTGCCCAGGGCAGGTTGCGAGGCATTGTCCTCTTCTATCCGCTGCCTCTTACTTCACAGAAAAGGGGCAAAACATCTGGAGCCAGGCTTGGAGGGAGTTGGCACTGTCAGGCTCTTTCAGGTTTGCGGTGTGCACTTCAAGTTTTCTACATGCACTTCCGGGTTGGCAGCTATTTCACCATTTTTCCTGTGCCACCCAGTATTTAAAGACACCCGGTATTTTGGTCTGTGTTTTTCCCCCTGCCTGTTTTATTTATTACAAACTGTTTCACCATAACCCTTTTGCATCCAGCATTTGGGCCCTGGTCGCAACCCTGACATTAACAATGTGATGCATCCATTTAAGAAAGTGTGCATTGGATAAGTCAAGTCGAGTTCATTTCTATAGCGCTTTTCACAATAGACATTGTCTCAAAGCAGCTTTACAGAATTCAAGAATTAAAGTGAGTTATATTTATTTATCCCTGAGGAGCAGCCTGGGGTGACTGTGGCAAAGAAAAACTGTTGATGTTATAAGGAAGAAACATTTAGAGGAACCAGACTCAAAAGGAGAACCCATTTTTTTTGGGTGATATCAAGAGTATGATTATAAATCTTACTTAAACAAAACACCAGAGCGTGAGAACTACCGTGTGCTACCGTGTGCCAGAAAGTGCTCAACATTTGAGATCATCATAGATCCGAAACCAGCTTCTCCATGCCAGATCCTTTAAACACTCAAAGAGGTCCAATGTCCAAACTTCACCTGAAGTGGAATCAAAATGGCGCTGGTACATCTCTAGATGGTTCGGGATGTTAGTGTGCTCGGCATCTACTTCTTTAAAGGTCCACAATGTTCATGAGGTGGGACAAAACTGGAGCTGACGCAACCTCAGGATGCCTCGGTATGAGTAGAGAAAGAGAAGCAGTTGAGAGGAAATAGCGTAGTTGCTGTTCATAAAATGAACAAGCGCAAGTTGATAATGTGCATGTGATCAGATGTACTGGAGCACAAGGTTATGATATGTGATGTGTGTTATGTGTAGGATTCATTAAAAATTTACATCTTTAATCTGCATTTAAACTGGGTGAGTGTGTCTGAGCCCCGAACACTGTCAGGAAGATTATTCCAAAGTTAAGGAGCTAAATGTGATTATGTTCTACCACCTTTAGCGGACTTTTCTATTCTAGGAACTACTAGAAGTCCAGAGTTTTGAGATCTTAAAGAGCATGTTGAATTGTAGCGTGTTAGAAGACTGGATTGATACATGGGAGACAAACCATTTAGTGTTTTGTAGGTAGGTAGCAATAGATTGTAGTCGATTCAAAACTTAACAGGTAGCCAGTGTAGGGAGGATAAGATTGGGGTTATATGGTGATATTTTCTCTCTGGCTGCTGCATCCTGGACTAACTGTAGCCTGTTAATTAATGATGCAGGACAACCACCTAGTAATGCATTACAATAGTCCAGTCCGGAGGTTATGTACGCATGGACGAGCTTCTCTACATCAGATATAGAAAACGTGTTTCTTAGCTTAGCAATATTTCCAAGGTGGAAGAAGACTGTTTTTTTATATGGATAATATGACAAAAGACAAGCTACTGTCTAAAATAACTTTCATGTCTTTTACTGTTGAACTATAACTTACAGTGCATGCTTCTAAATGCAAGTTGAAATGCTGGAGCTTCTGTGTACTGCAGAATAACAAAATCTCTGTCTTATCAGAATTGAATAATAAAAAGATATGCGTAATTTTTAATTATTTAACACACTCAGTTACCTGAGCCAAATGAGATGTTTCGTCTGGTTTTGATGAAATATATAGCTGGGTATCATCATAATAGCAGTAGAAGCTAATCCCATGCCTTCTTATAATATTTCCCAAGGGAAGCATATATATTGTGAAAAGCAGAGGTCCTAGAACTGAACCTTTTGTCACCTTATGATTTACTTGGATTACCCTGGATAGTTCTCTATTTAAATCTACAAAATGGTAACGATCAGACAGGTAGGATTTAAACCAGCTTAATACCTGTCCCTGAATTCCTAAATAAAGTAAGCGATCCAGGTAAAAGCTGCATTCTATAATTTGCAGCACTACGATCTAGCAAAACTAACAGAGAGATGTAGCCTTGGTCTGAAGCTAAAAAAAGGTATTTTGTGATTTTAACTAGCGCAGTTTCTGTGCTATGATGGGGCCTAAAACCTCACTGAAACTCTTCAAATATATTGTTTCTTGTAAGAAGGATATAATTGGCCAGACACAATATTTTCTAAAATCTTAGACATAAATGGAAGGTTTGAAATGAGTCTATAATTTGATAGTTAATTTGGATCCAAATTAGATTTCTTAATTAGGGGCTTAATAACTGCCAACTTGAGGGGTTTAGGGACGTGACCTAAAGATAGCAGAGTTAATAAAATTCAGAAGAGGTTCACCAGCTGTATGTAACACCATTCAGTAGTTTAGATGAAATGGGATTAACAGACATTAGATTTGACTTTGGTAATAACATTGTACAGTACAAGGAGATGTGGCAGCAGGTTAAGAGGGATGTGGCGAAAGCCAAGGAAAAGGCATATGAGGAGCTGTATGAGAGGTTGGACATCAAGGAAGGAGAAAAGGATTTGTACCGATTGGCCAGGCAGAGGGACCGAGCTGGAAAGGATGTACTGCAAGTTAGAGCAGTAAAGGATGGAGAGGGAAATGTGTTGACTAGTGAGGAGAGTGTGTTGAGAAGGTGGAGGGAGTATTTTGAGCAGCTGATGAATGAGGAAAATCAGAGAGAGAGAAGGTTGGATGATGTGGAGTTGGTGAAGCAGGATGTAGATAGGATTAGCAAGGAGGAAGTGAGAGCAGCGATTAAGAGGATGAAGAGTGGAAAGTCGGTTGGACCAGATGACATACCGGTAGAAGCGTGGAGATGTTTAGGAGAGATGGCAGTGGAGTTTTTAACCAGATTGTTTAACAGGATTTTGGAAGGTGAGAAGATGCCTGAGGAATGGAGAAGAAGTGTGCTGGTACCGATCTTTAAGCATAAAGGAGATGTGCAGACCTGCAGTAACTACAGGGGTATTAAGTTGATCAGTCACACCATGAAGTTATGGGAAAGAGTAGTGGAAGCCAGGCTGAGAGAAGAGGTGACCATCTGTGAGCAACAGTATGGTTTCATGCCGAGGAAGAGCACCACAGATGCCTTATTTGCTTTGAGAATGTTGATGGAGAAGTATAGAGAAGGACAGAAGGAATTGCATTGTGTATTTGTGGATTTAGAGAAGGCGTACGACAGGGTGCCGAGAGAGGAGTTGTGGTATTGTATGAGGAAGTCAGGTGTGTCAGAGAAGTATGTGAGGGTGGTGCAGGACATGTATGAGGGCAGTGTGACGGCAGTGAAGTGTGCAGTAGGTACGACAGACTGGTTTAGAGTGAAGGTTGGACTGCATCAAGGATCAGCCCTGAGCCCTTTCCTGTTTGCAGTGGTGATGGACAGGTTGACGGACGAGGTCAGACAGGAGTCTCCCTGGACTATGATGTTTGCGGATGATATTGTGATTTGTTGTGAGAGTAGGGAGCAGGTTGAGGAGAGTCTGGAGAGGTGGAGATATGCGCTGGAGAGAAGGGGAATGAAACTCAGTAGGAGTAAGACAGAGTACATGTGTGTGAATGAGAGGGAGGGCAGTGGAGTGGTGCGGTTGCAGGGAGAAGAGCTGGAGAAGGTGGAGGAATTCAGGTACCTGGTTCAACAGTGCAAAGTAATGGAGAGTGTGTTAGAGAAGTGAAGAAAAGAGTGCAGGCAGGGTGGAGTGGGTGGAGAAGAGTGACAGGAGTGATTTGTGATAGTAGGGTATCTGCAAAATTGAAAGGGAAAGTTTATAGGACTGTGGTGAGACCTGTTATGTTGTATGGTTTAGAGACAGTGGCATTGAGTAAAAGACAGGAGGTGGAGCTGGAGGTAGCAGAGCTGAAGATGTTGGATAAGATTAGAAATGAGTTTATTAGAGGGACAGTGCATGTAGGATGTTTTGGTGACAAGGTTAGGGAGGTGAGATTGAGATGGTTTGGACATTTGCAGAGGAGGGACATGAATTATATTGGTATAAGAATGCTGAGGATGGAGCCACCAGGTAGGAGGAAAAGAGGAAGGCCAAGAAGGAGGTTCATGGATGTGGTGAGGGAAGACATGCAGGTACTTGGTGTAAAAGAGGCAGATGTAGAGGACAGGGTGGTATGGAGACGGATGATCCGCTGTGGCGACCCCTAATGGGAGCAGCCGAAAGAAGAAGAAGAAGAAGAATAACATTGTACAGCTCTTCCTGTCCAATATTTAAAGCATTGTAATTGTGTAGCTATAGGTGAGACCGGATCACAACATGCTGTCATTTAATACTTGAAACAAATTTAGTGAAGAAATTCATAAAGTCCTCACTACTAAACTATGATGAAATAATTTTTCAGATACCTGATTTGTAGTTATTTTAGCCACTGTACTATAAAGGAACCTGACATTGGTTTTGTTCTTTTTTTATGAGTTTTCTTATATTTAGCACATGACTGTAGCGATAAAAATTGCTATCTGTATTGCGATGCATTATTTTAAACATATTTGCATTAGTAAAATTTGTTTTATTTATTCAGGTATATAATTACAGTAATAGTAGATGTGCTATACTTTTACCACTTTTAATAGAAAGTGACCAATAATTTGTGACCAATATTTGATCTGTAGATTGATTTCTAATCAATCTAATCTAATCTAATCTGTTTTTCGAGCGCATTCTCTCAGCACCACTGACGCTACGTGAATATGCCGTATCGCAACACTCTGGAAATCAAGGCGTGTCCTGAGAGTCACATAGAATACAGAATAACATGGCAGAGGTAGAGCTGCAACTTCCTGGAGACAGTACAGCAAAAGAATGTCTGGTTTTATTTATCTGGCTTTTTCTTTTTTTTTGCACTAAAAATGCCTGTATGTGAAAGCGCCATGTGTTAGAATTCCATTAATGATTTACTGTCGTCTGAAGCAAAGAAATAAACTATTTGTACTGTGTTGAAAAACATAGCATCATATATCTGTATGAGCATACAATATATGAGCTATATACATTGTGTTTACAACATTGCCCATAATACACAGTGTATATGCAGATAGGATTATGATATGCTGTGAATTTACTCATATACATATTTATAACTATAAAGAGATAACACAAAATGTTTATGGGTGAGCAAAATGGTGTCCAACAGTTCAGTAGGGTGATGGTTGTAGGTAAAGAATTGGACCTGAACCTTCTGTTCAGTTCTGCAATTTTTTTAATTTTACTGTACAGTTAAAAACTAAAACCATTTCAAGGCTCATCACTCAGATGAACTTTCAACGAGGACCTCAAGGCAGCATTAGTCACACCAGTTATTACACATTAAAGGGGTTCAAATATTTACACAACCCTTTAAATGTCCTTCATAATCGTTCGAGCAAACGGGTTGATTCATCCCGGCTTCACTGAAAAAAAAAGATAAACATACAACAGTGCCCCCTTCTCTAGAGTGTTAAACGGGTGCAAAGGAAATCGCTCGTTTTTAATCTGACACCTTGGCACGAGGTACGGAGCGAAATCGATAACGGAAAGCCTGGCGTATTAGCAGCGTGCTCTGTCGTGAGCTGTATGCATCTGGCTTGTCAGCTCTGTCTCGCAGCGATCCGTATGAATGGACTAACGGTAGAGCTGAGCAGACAGGACAGGAGGAAACTGTGCCATGCTTTCCTTTACACACGTTTTAATACAGGCCTTCTTTTGTGCAATCAGTGGAGCACTGACTCGTCTCTGTCTGGCTTTTAAGTGGGATGATAATGTGCAGCGCAGGAAGTCCGTCCCGTTGCACAGCGGTTTGGAAGAGGGGAGTCTGGAAACGTGAATATATTTCTTTTAGTACTGAAAGTCCTTTACATCGTGGTTGAGAGTTGTACTGCGCAATTTCATGACTAACACAGAAAAGACATGTGGTTACCATTTGAGGGTGTATGAGGTTATTTCAACATAAAGTTGCCTAAGATTAGACTCCTGACACTGTATAATATACAGTTTTTAGTCCTATCGGTAGGGCAGAATGTACGATTTATAAGATACTGTATATCTAAACACAATTCCCCTTTTTAAAAGAAAAGTATGCAGGAAAAAAATTCTTTAAATAAACAATGGAACCTTGAAAAGCATGAAGGAATATTAAAAATGCCTAAATATATAGTATAGATGTAAAAATTGTAATTTGCTGACTAAAGATAAATTTGATGGAAATTTTATTAATTTAAATTAAATTTAAAGTTTTTTTTTTTTTGCTGTAATAATTATGTCTCGTAATTACAGATGCATCAGTAAATGCAGAATTTTAGCTTTAGGATGTGACCCTGGTATTCATACACATTCCAAGGCCACATCCTCTTTATGTTCTATACACAGTGCTGCTTTTTAAACCTACAGAAACCAACAAAAATTTTTTCGCTTAAATTGCATGATAAATGTAATAATTTTTGTTCATAGGTGTCTTATTTACATTTCATAATTGTCTAATACAAAGGTTGTTGTTGTAATAATGATCATTCATAACTTTCTAATGTAAACGTTAATGCTGCAATAATTATGGCTTATAATTACAGATCAATTGATTATGAACTTATACCCATTCCAGGGACACATTGTCCTTATTTAAAACTAAAGTACATACAAAAGATTCTCAACCTTCAAATTCTTGTAAGAAAGAATTTAAGAGTGTAAAGAGATTCACAAGTTTGCCCTGAATCTGTCTGCTGTGAGTTGGCAGTTATTGTGTTATTTTGTTGAAAAATGCTGCTATTTTTTACTTCCCCTATTTCCTCTAAAATATTACTGTGCCATATGTTCTCATCACTAAAATTAGATAAATAGGATTAGAACAATTTGTTAGTCAGTCTGCCTTGAAAGCCGAAGAAAAGTGCCTCCAGTCTAGACCTTTCACAATTTGAAAACATTTGGTGCATCATGAAATGAAAAATACAACAAAGGACACTCTGAACTGTTGAGCAGCCACAATCCTGTATCAGGTAACATTCATTCCAGAACTTCAGCAACTGATCTCCTCAGTTCCCAGAGCTATACTGACAGAAGACATGATGCTACCCAGGGGTAAACATGACCCTGTCCCAAATTTGGTGAACCCACTGAAGTAATTAAATTCAAAATGACGTTATTTTTTCTTTACAATATCGTATAGGTTTTCAATTTAAACATTTGACATGTTATTTTTTTATTATTATTGTGAATAGAATATTTAGTTATAAGATTTGCATATCATTGCATTCTGTTAACTGAGTGGTTGATTGTTCACTGAAAGGCAGAGTAACATTCAGACTCAAATGGCTGAGTGTTTAAAGGCTTACTAATCAGAAAGTCCGAGTTTGATACCATGATCCTTCAAGCTGCCACTATAGCAACCTTGAGCAAAGCCACAAACCCTCTCTGCCCCAAAGTGCCTTATAATGGCTGACTCTGCACTCTGACCCCCAGCTTCCTAACATGCGGAGTGATACAAAGAAGAATTTTGCAGTGACAATAAAGTCTTTCTTGGTTTGACTTAAGTATGATTAATATTGTAGCATTAAAATCTGATCAATGCTGAAAGTACCGTATGACAATTTATGTTAGTTAAATAATACAAAAATAAAGAATTAGGAGACAAGAGTAGAAAATGAGGTAATTCTTAATGAATTTATAAGAATGAAAAAAAAAACTTGACCAGAACCACTCTGAAGGTCTTGTCTGCTGACAACAAACACACAGGAGAATTCTATACTAAAATTTTGATATACGAATATTACTAATATACTAATATCAATTCAAGTCAAGACGCTTTTATTGCAGTTCATCCATATATAGCTGACGCAGTACACAGTCAAATAAGAACCTTGGTGCTACATAAAACAACATAGAGCTTCATAACCGAACATAGAGATAAGGACTAAAGTAAGTGTCCTCGCCGTATGAAGTACATTGTGTGCCACCGAGTGCAAACAGTACAAGACAAGACGGTGTAGGACATATACAACTTTCTTTTGGCTTCTCCCATTAGGGGTCGCCACAGCGGATCATCCGCATGTTTGATTTAGCACATGTTTTATGCTGGATGCCCTTCCTAACGCAACCCCTTCCCATTTATCCAGGTTTGGGACCGGCACCAAGGCTTATGCAACCCTAATGGCTGGGGTTTGTTCCCTGACTGGGGGAGGGGGGCTGGTTGGGCTTTCCTTAATCTTCTCAGGAAGTAGAGACGCTGCTGGAATTTCTTGATGATGGAGCTGGTGTTGAGTGACCAGGTATAATTCTCCACCAGATCATCACCAAGGAATTTGGTGCTCTTGACGATCTCCATTGAGTATCCGTCTATCTCCTACAGTCAACAACCATCTCTTTAGTTTTGACAACGTTCAGAGACCTGTTGTTCACGCTACACCATGCTGTTAACTGTTGCACCTCCTCTCTGTATGCTGACTCATCGATCTTGCTGATGAGACCCACCAGGGTCGTGAGAAGAGTGGAGAGTTGACTTCTTTTTAAAAGAGGGACAATTCAAGACCTCCATAATCCAAAGATTTGTCCTTGAATGAAAGTGAGTGGCATTGAGCTTTGGGTCAGAAGATCATAAGTTCAAATTCCAGCACAACCAGGCTGCTGGGCTCGTAATTGCTCAGTTATATAACTCTAATGGATGTTTAACTTAGAATTCTAAGTTGCCTTGTACAAGGTCAATATCCAGATAAATGTAGTTCACAATCTTTTTGCCTTATTTATTAGGACTGGGGTGAGATAAGTGGTTGGCAGAGATGGCAAAATTACCTTTACTGTAGTAGAAGTACAGATACTCATGTTTTAAAAGTTGAAATATTGACTACACTAATGAAAAAATTCAAACTCGAACAAAGTCAAACGTTTATTTTCCAATTAATTTTTATTAATATTCAAAAAGAAAACTACTTATACATTTTATCTGTGAGCTTTTGCAGGTGGGAGCGGCAGAAAATAACTGGTTTTTGCAATTTTTATTGTGTTACCTAATGAATGTATTCAGGTTGGAGTACTTCATTATTTCCCATCTCTGGTGTTTGGTATAGATGGTGAAAGTGCTAGAAATCAAATGATATTTATACTAGGAACAGATATAAATTGGTGATAGAAGAAAGGCAGCTGTAGGTACCAGCGCTTTCCCATACAAATACAATAAATGTTTAGGTTGCACAGCATTTAGATTACAGTAGCATTACAGTATACTGTAAATTTTACAGTTTATACCTGTCTGTTCTATATGATTGCGTTCACATAAAAAAAATATATATTTTCAAGAAAGACAGCTTTATTTGAGGCTTTATAGGATTTGCACATATTGCACTGTATATTACAGGTTATAACTGTCTAAATGAATGTATTATATTATAATAATTATAGTGCAAAGCTGTCTACTTTAGAGGTTTACCTCAGTAATGACAAATGCATAGGCTTAACTACCGATAGACTTCAGACATTTACTCTAACTATTAATGGTTTTGTTGAAATTTTAATCAAAGCCTTAAAATAATAAATCTTAAGGAATAATCTGACATAAATACCACAAAAACTCTTATCTGAATATTTTTTAATCCTTGAAAGATTTCATTACATTTGATTTCTTCTCACTTCAAACATCAATATGACTTCCTATGATTTGTGTGTTGTTCTGCTTCATCAAATTATTCCAACCCAAAGTTTAATACACTGCATATGCTTCTCTCTGATTTGTGGCAGTGCTTGGCCCCCTATAGACGCCTAAATCTCTTATATTTATTTATTCTGACAGCCTCTGCCTACACAATTGACCAAAAACCTTCACAGCCACATAAAAGCCTGTACAAATTCAACAGATTATTAATAATGAATGTATAAATTGTGTTTGTTGCATTCCGGTAAAGATGCATTGAGCACCGTGGAGTCAGCCCTGGACTTTTCTGGCCTTTCGAAAAAACTGACATTGTAGTGTTGTTCTTGAACGTATATATAAAGTCAATGCTAATGACTGCCATATGACTTCATTTATTTGGTACATGATTTGGATTGTGTACAATACACCCACACTGTCAAATATACATGTTTTTCTCACTATAAAGCCATGTCAACTGTATATAAGATTAGTACTTTATTTGTTTGTTTGTTTATTTATTTATTCCCAATCTGGAGTTCCCAATCTTTGTAATATTTTTTAGATTGCGTTTCGGTGTCAAATTTACATAGATTCTAGATTTTACGGTGGAAAAAACACTTATTCTAAAGAGGGTTAATGTCTGGCACCACCAGAAAAGCTTCATAGCACTATATATATATACAGTGCATTGAGAAAGTATTTAGAATATATTCAGAACCCTTTAATGACAAATTGGAAACAGAATTCTAGAAACGTCTTCCTTCCTTCCTTCCATCCATCCATCCATCCATCCATCTTCTAGATTTTACGGTGGAAAAAACACTTATTCTAAAGAGGGTTAATGTCTGGCACCACCAGAAAAGCTTCATAGCACTATATATATATACAGTGCATTGAGAAAGTATTTAGAATATATTCAGAACCCCTTAATGACAAATTGAAAACAGAATTCTTCTTTTTAAATTAAAAAAAAAAGTTATTATTTTTAATCAGTGAAGTTTTCCACAGATAGACTCTAATGAAGGTGTAGAAACATCTCAGCTACTATCAAGAGTAACAGGAGGCACCTGAGATCTTTTTTATGTTTTTGCAAAGCTTCTGGATACTTATTTATATTATGATTATTTGAGGTGTTTAAATATAAAAATGGAATTTTCCTTCCTTCCTTCCTTCCATCCATCCATCCATCCATCCATCCATCCATCCATCCATCCATCTATCTATCTATCTATCTATCTATCTATCTATCTATCTATCTATCTATCTATCTATCCCATAACATTATAACCACCTGCCTAATATTGTGTTGGTCCCCCCTCATCTGTTGGATCAGACCACACGGACCAGCCTTCGCTCCCCACGTACATCGATGACAGTCCACGACCCTGTTGCTGGTTCACCACTGTTCCTTCCTTGGACCACTTTTGATAGATTCTGACCACTACAGACCAGGAACATCCCAATAGAGCTGCAGTTTTAGAGATGCTTTGATCCGGTCGTCACAAATCCTTACACCTGCCCATTTTTCCTGCTTCTAACACGTCAACTTTGAGGACAAAATGTTCACTTGCTGCCTAATATACAGTACCCCCACTAGGTGCCATGCTGAAGAGATGGTCATAATGTTTTATATACATATTTAATTATACTTAAATGTGTTCACTTAGGTAGACATTTGATGCTGTGAATGTCCTCTTCCAAGCATCGAGTGAACCCAAATTCGTCCAGAAGGAAATGTTTCTGATGAGCTTAGTGGCATCAATTAAAAACTCCAATAGTTCATTTTATTCATTCATACGAATGCATTAGTTTGTGTAGTTCTCTGTTTGTTTGTTTTGTGCGATCATTCACATGACACTGAAGCTATTCTTTTCATCTAAAAGCAGCTGCCTTGAACCTTTTTTAAGACCCTTTTTTTCTTATTGAAAACACATTCACTTTCCAAAACACTTCTTCGGCTCCCTTCAAGTGACCGCTTTTGTTATTCCTAGCACAGTTCTAAGGGGAGGCCTGTAAAACCTCCCATGAGTCAGTGGCCTCGAGTGGTACATGCTGTGACCCAAAGGTCTGGAAGAAGAGCAGTTTCCATGACCCTCTAAAAAAAAAAAAAAAAAAACTTGAACTGAACATGATGACTGAATCCTTTAAACCTTTTTAACCCTGAAAACCCCGGGACAGAAAAAAACAATACATAGCTTCCTAAAAATGAGTCAACTCTTCCCAGAATTCCAAGTGACTGATAATTTAGTAAATAAGTGTATGAAAAACGACCAAACCGAAAAAACCTTTTTGTTGGTGTTGTGGTAAATCATTGAATCTACAGTACAGTAAGCTCTGTTCTGGGATTTGATTAGTCAAAAGCGATTAGTTTTGGAATAAAAATCTAAATAAACGTTATAAAAACTGGAAGGAATCTCTAGTGTCAGTTTGTACAGAGCGAAGCAGAAAACACGCGAAAAGAACAAAACCAGTATTTAGCTCCAAAAATTAGCTTTTTTTTTATTTAGGTGCTTGAGGGGGTGAATAATTGGAATTCCAGTACATAAGATTATTCACAAAGCGTGTGTCAGAAAGCTGTCCGGCTCTTAAAGCTGATTCGAGCATTAAAACCAGCAACAAACATCGCCCCCCAAAACCCCCCCGCCCCCCACCCCTT
>MU551524.1:1563634-1663634 GCA_024362625.1 Silurus asotus
AAAAAAAAAAAAAAAACACTCGTACCTTTGACATATCTTGCATCAGCTGAAATTGTAGCACTCCGTACATAAATTTTTGAAAGAGGTCCTTTTTCGTAATCATCATCGTGAACAGATAAAAACATGCAAAAAAAAAAGAACTTGTAGCCCAATGTTGCTCTTTTCATTTTTTTTTTTTACATTTACAGAATCGACTACATCAAAAGTAAAAGAAGAAAAGAACAAAACAAAAAAAAGGAATAAAAGAAATATGTACACACAATTTTTACAGTAGAGTAAAAACCGAGGGCATCAGATGGTGGCTAAGGCAAATGAAGTTGTACATGAATGAATGAGAGCAGAAAAAGGAATCAACTGCTGCTTTTCCTATAAAAAAAAAAATAAAAAAAAGTAATACCACTTCAGAAAATATGTTTTTTCTTGAAACGTGTTTGTTTCAGCAAACGTCTGTATGAATGGAAAAAAAGAAATAAAAAGAAATTCAAATTTTTTTATTGTACTGTACATTGATCTGGTGAATCATTCTGTACTATTAGCCAACATCATGTATGATCTCTTTATTGATTCATTGTTGAGGGCAAACCAGGAAAAAAAAAAAAAAAGATTTTTTGAAGCAGATCAGAAATAAAACACTGTTTTGTCTTGAAATCACTCCAAACGTCAGTACCGTTAAAGCCGTGAAGAGACTACAAACTAATCCTTCAGATCCAAAAAGAAAAAAGGAAAAAAAGAAAATGTACAAAAAGGCACGTTAAATCCCAGTGCTTCTGTACTGTAAAATTCAAGTCAGTGTAACTGAGCGCTTTTCAGAAAGCCTACAATCCAAAAAAAACAGTGACGTCATTCTCTTCTTCGTCTCCTCTTCCGCTTCATCTTCTCATCTCTGGATGATCATCAGTGCCAAAAGCCTTCGACGAGCATAAATCTGCCTACACTACAACACTGAGCCTAGGATTAGTTTTTTTTTTTTTTTTTATCATCCCATTTTGTTTCATAATACATTTTCTGCAGGAAAAAAAATCCATCTCAGGGGAAAAAATCGGTTTGATGGTTGACGGTCCTCATCCATCAGTCAGAATGGGGGAGAGGGCAGGAGAGGGGTAGAGAAAAGCCAGGCATATATGTGCATGTGTGTTTGTGTGTGTATGTGTGTGTGTGTGTGTGTGTGTGTTTTCTCCCGTGTTTTTTGTTTCCCATCTCACTCGTCTTACTCATCTGAGCCTCCGTACATGTCGGCAAGTTTGCGGAATCGCGGCCCCCAGTCATTGAGGTAGTCGTAGTCCTGGTCCCCGCCGCTGCTGGAAGAGCTGATGGAGCTGAGCGAGCCGGCCGTCGAGCCGCTGCCCTCGTAGTCGAACACCAGCAGCGAGTCGTACGGGGGAGCAGTGGGGTCCCCGTCTGCCGCTTTCAGTCCCTGTGAAGACGAAACAAAAGAAACTATTGTAACCCAAACTTTCACATCAATAATGCAGTAATTAATGGGAGGGGGGGGGACTCACTGGTTAAGGCATTCGACTCTGAATCAGAAGGTCACAAGTTCAAATTCCAGCACCACCGAGCTGCAATGCTGGGTTCCTAAGCAAAGCTGATAACTCTCAATGACTCAGTTGTAAGTGGCTCTGGATAAAGGCGTTTGCTGAATGCCATAAAAATAAATGTAAACGCAAGCAGTTCATTCCATTTCGCAAATACGCATTTGGGCGGTGGCGATGATGTGTTGTATATCAATCAGAAAACATATCTTAGCTGAATGTTTATGTTCACAAGGCTCTTAAATTCCAAGATTCACTGTGATTGGTCAGTTTCAATGTCAAGTTTTTGTGAGATAATAATATTTACATTTTATCAATTTCTTGATTATAATTAAAAGTGTGTAGGTTTTCCACCATAGGAAGGTTTCCAAGATAGACGGCTTGCGCCTTGTTGCTGAAAAGTGTCTTGTTTGCAACATAAAATGGACCTATAAATGAAAAAATAAAAGTACAACGTTTCACTCGCTAACAAATAAAAATGGAATCGCTGCTGGGTAAAGAGAATCAAACCATTCCAAAGAAAAGCTTTGTGCTTCTCAGCATCAGAATAGCATACGTTATTAACTGGCTTACAGGAAAATATTGGTTTCACCATAAGAGCCTGAGGCTACGTCTACATTAATCCGGATAAATGTGAAAAATGGGGTTTTCATTGTAAAAAAAAAACACTACACTATTGTTTTTTAATCGTTTTCCAAAGGTTGCTCATCCACACTTACGCCTCGACCTGCGTTATTTTACTTTTTTCAGGGTCTTTGGAACGTCGCGTCAACGTCGAAGAAAGGCACAGAGATTTTTATACGGATTGACAGTGCGGTGGAGGAGTTGCTACGAGTAACACAGGAGTATAAAGTGGCAAAAGCGAGTGAGAATATACAGAAGACTGAGAGACGTGCCAAAACAAATACGCCGAAATATTGGACCTTTCCAAAGAAAATCATCCTGCTGACGGATTCGCTTATGCTCACGGTAAGGACAAGCTTACAAAACCTCATCGTAACAACAAAATGACTGTATGGCTGAATTGATCACATGACTCAAACTGCATTGGTATTTCCAAAATTCCACAACCCGGTTTTCAAATGCATGTCATTTGGAGATCGTTTTCAAAAAGCGACCTATTCACTGACTAAGACCATGTCCACAGTGAGACGTCTTCTTTCCGTTTTGCCCTTCTGTCCACACTGTGGCATTTTCAGTAACAAAAAAACGTAACTTTTGGATGATGATGACGCAGTTTTTAGAGCCGGAATGCAAATGAACCCCAGGTGGAAATGAAGCGGGTGGCTTCTTCAAACAAAAATGTATTAATGTGGACATGGTTTGTTACCTATATTACTATTAGCTGCACTTTCGGTGTAATGGATCTTAGGCAAGAGGAAAGGAGTCGTGTTTTAGGTGACATTCTATACATATGGAGCACTATCATGTTTCCCCTCCTTAAATTTCTGTGTTTGATGAGGGTCAGAGTTTGAATACACAGTACACACTACATGGTCAATAAATTATATTCTAACTACCAGTAAATCTATGCTTATAGTTTATGTTAAATAGGACACAATCTAAAATACAGCTTGAAAGATTTGCTGAGAATGCATGTTTATTTCTTTTTCAGTGGGGTGATATAAACTGGGGCACAAAAGGGCATGAGTTTAGAATCTTGCCTGTGGCTTTCTTTCAAAAGCAACCCAAATACATGTACGCATTATCCTCTCCTTTAAGAAAAAAAAAAAATATTGCTTTATAAATCATTTGGAAATGTAGTTCTGTGGAGAAAATACATTCAAACTGTTTGTCTGAATATTTGTCTTGAAAATGGTATCAAAAGACGATCGCTTGCTGAAGATACCTAACGGGATGTATTGCGACCTTCGAAAAGTTCCTCTGTTAGCGTCTACACATAAAGAGGTGCATAAATGTTTTGAATAAACGTCACACACTCGTCTGCTCGTTAGTAACAAACAAACAGCTCGTGCCGGATCAATCCAGCGGCGTTACGTGACGTGACCTCCGAAACCTTAATATCGTCTCGTTAGCTTGTTGTAAACAGCCCAATCCTGGATCTGTGGGAAAAAGCACAAACGGGCGTCGCGTCCGTGCTCCGGGGGTCTGCTCGGCTCATTTTAACCAACCTCCGCTTCCCAGACTGAAAGGTCGAGACATGCATCTTTCGCAGCATGAGGAATTATAATGATCTGAGGTGAACTGTGACCAGCAACAGGATCCGGACGGAACAAAGAAAAAAAACCCACCAAGAGCACGGCCTGCTTTCAGCATGGACTTTAAATGTTGTCCTGGACTTAGAAAGAGTTTAACTAAAGACTAACTGTAACCAAGAGCAGCATGTTTACTTACCACAAAAGGCTTCAGTAGCTCTATTAGCATACAATTACGGCCAAATCAAACTGAATTTGTACCAAACAATCTCTACGCTGTGACTAATTGGTTCTTTTAATTCCCGTTTCGGAAATGTGTGGAGCGACCTTGAGAATGTGCGACATGAGAAGAAAAACCTTCTCTTTTTATTTGTAGGCAATTATCGAAAAGAAAAATAATAATAACCTTCACAACGACGGGAAAGTGTCGGCAAAGCGCGGTGGAAAAAAATAATTTTGTTCGCTAAATGATACGATCAATTACGTGTGGCGAGGAAAAGCGAAGCGAGGCAGGACTGAAGTGAATCGCATTTAAATAAGTGATAGAGATTAGCGAAGATATGCTGATCTTCCAATAAAAAAAACGCACAGGCACAATGAAAAAGTCATTTCATAGCTCTGAAATGAATCATGGCCAGTTTCAGAAATAAAGATATGTTTTTCTGTTTCGATCTTTCCTCTACCTATTGTAGCCTCAGAGTTATGTTCTTGGCAGACAAGAACGACTCTTTTGTAGCCCATCTGCCTCAGGATTCGACATGTTTAGTTGCTTTTTCTGCACACTACATTTGTAAAGAGTGTTTCGAGTTGGTTTTAGTTGTCGTAGTCATCTTTTTCTTCTCAAGCTAAAAATTGTCGATCCTTGGATGTGAATTTTAGAGAGTGTTCAGTATGAAAATCCCCCCAAAGTTTCTGGTGTCCATATCTCTTAACCCTAACAACAATGAAGCCACTGAGACATGTGAATCAGACGAACCAATCGCCTCAAAGAGTGATCCGTTACTTTTCTCTTTTAATCCAAGTCGTTCTTTCTTAAAATCGCGCGACTCCCAAAGACGCTATGCGGTAATATATTTCTTTTTAAATTATTCGGACTATAGTCAAAGTTGATGTATGAAGACTTTGTAGGGGATCGGCTTATTGGTAATGTAACACTGTATTTGATCAAAGGAACAAAATGAACTAAATGACTAAAAAAAGATTTGTTCATTTTTCAAAGAGATCCGATCTTCCCATCAGTAACCCAGACCACATTTCCATTAATACAAAAAAGACAATAATAGCAGAATGTGGGAAGAAATCAACATATGCAAAATTACTCGGGGCATTCAAGTCAAACTGGGAGTTCCAAGATTGGAAATGGCATTTATTTTTTGACATCCTCCCCTGCTACATTTTTATACTTATTCCACCGGTTTACTAAAACCTAGAAAGAGTAGGCAAAGAAAGTTTTCTCGGTACGCCTGATCCGTCCTAGGACAGCCTGCTCCACTTCATCATCGGGAAACCACCATGGCCGAGATCGTCACTGACAGAAGTGAGTCTAACTTTGAATCGTATACACCATTCAAACGTGACCTAGCGTCTCATCATCGTACTGTGCTCGATGTTCGCTATAACATTCATCACCATACGCAGTTCGATGCATGCGCTAACACTGTTGTCCGCCATCTTGATTAGCGGGCTCTGGTCCGGCCGGCGACATGTTCCCCACCTATCAGTAATAGGACGCATCAGCCTTTTATTACTGCGTGTAGTACCGACACGCTAGCATTAATTTGTATACCTGTACACATTAAAAGTCCCGGTTTGACTTAAACCCCCTTCTATTTATTCATGTTGGTGTATTACGAACATCCCATAATTCAGGTGCATCTATTGTGGATCAGAAGAAGTGGTGATAAAATGTCAAATGTGGAAAAGTTCAAGGATGTGGAACACTTATGCGAGGCAGTGTAACGACTAAACTGGAGTGTACTTTCTTTCATGCCAGGCCTCCCGGATCAGGGAGGAGCAGTGGAATTAGAAAGGAGCCACCATGCTGGGCAGGTAATGAGAAAATCGCCAGCGAGACGTAGCAACCCGGCGGACATTTCCTCCTTCATCCCTGCCTCGCCACAAGAGCCGGAGAGTTATAGCACGAGAGAGACGTTCTCGAGCAGAGTGCCCTGCACTTCAAAGATGAAGGATAAGATAAATAAGCTCCCGTATATCAAGCCGAGGCCATCTCTACCAGCTGGGTGAAGGGAGGGAGAAAATGAAACAAACTGTCCCCGCAGGGCCTTGGGAAAGAGTTTCTTTAAATGAAACGGCAAAGTGGATTTGTTCGGTTCAGTTGCGAAGACAAAGAAGGCGTCGACGACACGGCAGAGATTGAAATGAGCACCAGTGAGTCAGAGAACGATGTGCTGAAAGATGTCCTTCTCACTTTAAAACATTTAAAAAATAAAAAAACAAAAAAGGTGGATGAAAGAGTGATTGGTTTCAAGCCTTGCCATTATAAAGAGAAGAGCTTATAAGATAATGCAATTGTTGAAAAAATGTATACCGGGTCTCGGGAGTAGTCATAACAACGGAGAGGGTTTTCACACTCCTTGTTTGCTCCACAATTCTTTTGCCAAGATGTAGTGCCAAGCTGCCTTTACATTTTAATATTATGGCAAGACTGAATTTGTGGAACAAATTGTGTGTTAAGATCGTTAAGATCATTTGAAAAGCCGAGCGAATGGCTTTCCAAGAAAAACGTTCTAGACCACTGAGGTATAATAGGAAAATTAGTCAAATAGTTTGCATCAGTGGTGTAAAGTATTGAAGTAAAAGTACTTTTTTTTTTTTTACTGTACTCAAGTAATTTGTGGCTACTTTTTAGTTTTACCAAGTATCAAAAATATAATCAACATTTACTCTCTACTCAACAACATTTATAGTTTATTGTATATTCTTTTTACTCCTCTATATTTTAATGGACAATGATTGCTACCAATAACATTGTGCACCACTGTTGATGTCATTAAGGCTCAATACTGAATACCAACACTTCTTCTATGTTGTGACATGACACTCTAATTGTATTTGGTATTTGAGATCCCTTTTTGAAAGATGGTTTTACTGTACTACTTTTTTTTCTTTTGACCGACTTGCATTTTAGGAAATAAAATCTCACAAATCAACTGCTTTTGGTATTTCGCTAACATATGCACAGTGGAACCTCAATATTTGCTACCATGACACTCGGGACTTTTAATTTGGAACTGGACTAACAGTAACTCACGAAAAATTGTAGCTTGAAAGTTCGAAGTAACATTTCAAAACAGAGTTTGTACTAATAAATGACCTAAAAATGTTTGAAAAACTATTTTATTATTTAATGATTTAATTGTTGAGTTTACACTACAGTACATGTACAATTCTTGTACAAGTTTTTGAAAAAGGAACCATCAAAAAGAGAGGGTAAAAACCTCGCCGTTTTTTGTTAATCGTGACGGGTCATAAAACGTAACTTTTACTCGTCATATTGGAATCAGTGACTTGTAATATCTAAAGAGTTTTGTCGTAAAGATTTTCAAGTACTCTTCACAACCCTGGTTTGCAAGCCTTGTCCTTTATTCTCATTAGTTCTATTAGACACCGAGCACCAAGACACATAAAGCCTGTATCTATTTCCAGCCTGCCTTCTTCTGCATACGTGAAAGGTTTAGTAGGTTCTTCCTCAGACACTTGGTGATAGATGGCTGTGACCTTATTGGATTCCCATTCCTGTATTATTTATTTGAGTACTCACATTTAAAATGTTATACAATGTGGTTTAGAGTGTAGGTTTGGACTACCTGTCAGCTTATTTGTTTCTTTTCCTCAAAGCTCTTAAAAAAAACATAATTTTTACAATAATCTCCTAAACCAAGTGCTTGAGAATGTTAACATCCTTTCCTTTGTAGCTTTTGTGACTCAGGCCAATGGCTCCCATCATATTCCTAAGTAATAAGCATCCATTACTATTATGGCATTTGGCAAATGCCCTTTATCCAGGCGGCATACAATTGTCTCATTTATACAGATTGAGCAGTTGAGGGTTAAGGGCCGTGCCTAAGGGATTTGAGCACATGACCTTATGATTAAAAAGTCCACTTTTCCACTGAGCTACCACTTCCCTTCCAATGTAAAAGGCACTTGTACATGTAGCTGTTAAGAAATCACATTTAAACCATTAGAGGTTCTTTTGAAGGGGCAAATTGTTTGAAAGATAGATGGAATTTTTTCTCCTCATGAATGATAAGGTTCTTTGGCTAGTTTTGATTACTTAGCTTCCTAAAAAAATCCTTCTTTGCTTCTAGAAGAAAACTTCTTGGAACCCATGACGATTAAGAACTAAGACTAACACGTTCCCCATTAACTGAACATTGCATTATCCAGCCCTGGACTTGTACACTTTTATCTCAAACCTCATATTAAATATGAACTAGTAATGATTTTCTCAATAGAGCTATGTGTGTTTTACCGATTTATTCTTATGTTTCGTTCTCATATTTTCCAGTCTATGTAGTGTGTTTTGTCATTTCCTGGTTCTGACCCCCACCTACTTGTTTTTTTCAGAGTGTGAGTACAGATTGGCTCACATTTAGTTCCTGTTATGAAGCTCCACTATGATTCAAAGATGATTTAGGTTATAAAAATAGACTAAATAAAGAGACTGCAATTATGGCTAAGTGCCTCTGGCTTTTGAGTGTTGAGTAACTCAATGTGGAAACGAGAAAAAAGAAAAAAATGATTGTGTTGTAGGAATCAGGAAGTCAGTATAACATTAAAAACCCATCTCTGATATCACCTGACATTGTGTATGAGAATGAGAAAGAGAAAAAAGTCTGGTATGGGAAAGAGGTTTGATGATTTGATATATTTTTAGGGTACCAAACAACGAATACCTTACTTGTGACTGGTATTGACTTTGTGAGGACATCTGGTTGGTCCTCGTTTAAGAAAAAAGGAAAAAGTGTGTTTGTATGCGTTTGTGTGTTACCTCATTGATGAAGTCTCCGATATCGCCAGGGTGTGGAGCGGCCGATCTGACTGGGTACTGAGGCTCCGGGTGCAGCGGTCTCTCGTCCAGTCTGCGGATCCCGACGGGTTTCACACACTCTGGATCCATAGTGTCTGGCTGCTGCAGCTGACTCAGATCGTAATCCTGCACACACACATATACACACACAATTATGGTTAGCTCCTCTTGGCTAATTGTGTTTGCAGGCCCAGAGGTCCAGCTCTCCATAAACGTACTATAATCCCATTAACATCACCGTGGTGATAGGATTAAACCAGCTCCGGGTTCTGCCAAGGACCCAGGCATGGTAAAATAGTGAGGAACTGAAGCGGCAGGCTTTTCAGTGACTCAGCATGGTTTTAACAAGAGCAGCTGAATTGAATTAATCTTGTTAAAAGTCAGAAGGCTTTTATGTTACAAAAAAATGTAGGTAGTGTTGGACCTTGAGTGCATACTCAGACACACATGGACAAGGCATGTCAAGATTGTATTTATTAAACACTATCATTAGATGCACTTTTCTTCACTTCTATTTCATATCCTCAATTGATGCATCCTGTGTCCCCTCACACCCCTTTTCTTTGTGTTATTGGTCTGATCCCGAAGCTTGGATTCAGCCACACACACCTAGTCACAAACCTATAATCTGAACCCACACCTCTGTGTTCCTGTAGCAGCTGCAGCAGATTAGGAGCTAAGCTGCTCTTTAGGTCAGATATCTGAGCTACAGGGTGTTCATTCTACTTTCCTTTTACACACAGTTAAGGAATTTTGCTGAGGTACAATCATCCAGACAGTCATCAAACCATCCATCCAGCTATTCATCTTTCTAGCCATGTACTCAACCCAGCCTCCCATTCATTCAACTTCAATCAAGTCTTTGACCCAATTCATCATTACCCAATCAATCCAACACTGGTCAGCGATCCTTTCAATTCAATCCTTCGCCGTATTGTCCAACACAGCTCTGATCTTTCCATCTGCCCATCCAGCCATTTATTCAACAACCTACATGGCCATCAAACCTTCCCAGAATCCAAAAATCCTTCTGTCCATTGCAGCATCTATGTATCGTTCCATCCATCATTCCATCATGACATCTTTGTACCATTAATCCATCACAGAATTGATTTATCTTTCCATTTACCCATCCATTCTACAAATTATCCATCCACCTATTCAACCAGCTATCTATACTTCCACCCTTCCACCTACACTCAATGTCCTCATCCTTTCAACCACGCATTCATCCATTCTTGCATCTATCCAACCACTTATTTATCTATTCAGATGTTCAACCATCCATCCATCTATTAATTACAGCGTCTGTTTACCCATTGATCTGTTTAACCATCCATTCTAAAAATGAATTTTTATTCAGTCATCATACAGCCTATGTTTATGTCAGTCCATCCATCCATCCATCCATCCATCCATCCATCCATCCATCCATCCATTGTTCATAATATCCATATTCTAATCAACCAATTGATCAAACATTCTACCAGTCCAGCAATCCAACATCTGCTATTCCATATATCCAAACATTTATCCATCCATCTATTCATATTTATGCCTATTAATACTGTTACTCAATAATCTATCAAAATATTAATCCATCCATCCATCCATCCATCCATCCATCCATTCATTGATCTATCCATTCATCCATCCATCATCATCAAGCCATCCATCCATCCATACATCCAGTTAGCCAGTAGTCATCAAAATAATAATTCATTCTATCCATCCATCCATCCATCCATCCATCCATCAATCCATCCATCCATCCATCCATCAAACCATCCATCCATTCATCCATCCATCCATCCATCCATCCATTCAACACCCTTTAAAATCACTGTCACTGTGGATTTAAAATTATTTATTGTAATATTTTAAGTGTGTTGTCTTCGCAGAATCACTTAATCTCCTAAAACCTTTTTATCAACTCCACTTCTCCTCTCAGCATGACAGCGAGGTAGGAGGGAGAGAGAGAGAGAGAGAGAGAGATAGAGGCTGGGGGGGAGGAAAAAAAGCAGACAAGATGTAATGCACTGCTGTCTCTGACAGGCACTGCAATTTTTCTTATTTCTTTAGTTTTATTCTTTTCCTGGTTTTCCTAAAGCACTCTCATACACACACTAACACACACAGACACACAGGTACACACACACACACACACACACACACACACACACACACACACACACACACACACACACACACACACACACCTCACTCTGCACAACAGGATTCTTCCGGAAAATCACTAAATTCATTCAAATCGTAGAAATTGCTTCTGCCCTCTTTTTTATTTGCTTTCCCCTGAAATCTCTCACAGTATCCAGAGTGTACATGTGGCAGAAAAGTAAACCTTATACTATATCTACTATAAATATATACATATATATGTGTGTGTGTGTGTGTGTGTGTGTGTGTGTGTGTGTGTGTGTCAGAAGTCAGGTAATGAAGTACAAATACTTAATTATTGTACTTAAGCAGATTTTTCTGGTACCATTAATTTACTTCACAGTTTATTTTTCAGGAAACTTTTTACTATTAATCATTAAATCTTTACACAAATATCTGTACTTTCTACTTCTTACATTTTCGAAACAAACTCGTTTCAGTTTGATCGTTTTCATTACAAATATTAATACATATAAAAGATGCGGAATTAAAAACTTTAGCATTTGTTTTACTGATACGCCAAGTCTCAATTCAGAACCAAAACCAGCCATGATGCACAAAATTTACCCTCTGGGGGTGGTTTTGTGTCATTTTTTCTTCATAACACCAAAACTAATTAAAATTACTTTGTTTTTTATCGTACAGAAGAAAGCAATACATCATTCGAATCTTTCAAGGGTCTACCTTTATTTGTATTTACTAATAGACACACAAATAAAAATAATAACTAAACCCATATGAAAGTTACAAGAGGTAAAGTTTCTCCGGTGTCACCTTGATAACCGTCCGTGTAGAAACATAGCAAACGTTCTGTTCAGTGTCCTGATGATTTACGTTAAATATTTTCAGTCGATTGCTTATAATATAATTAATATTATTAATACTAATATTAACTTGAGTAAAAAAGTGTAGTCAGAACTTTTACCAGAGTCTTTTAAAATATGAGTATCTCTACTTCTACTTTAGTTAAGGACGTGTGTACTTTTGCCACCTCTGGTGTGTGTGTGTGTGTGTGTGTGTGTGTGTGTGTGTGTGTGTGTGTGTGTGTGTGTGTGTGTGTCAGAAGTCAGGTAATGAAGTACAAATACTTAATTATTGTACTTAAGCAGATTTTTCTGGTACCATTAATTTACTTCACAGTTTATTTTTCAGGAAACTTTTTACTATTAATCATTAAATCTTTACACAAATATCTGTACTTTCTACTTCTTACATTTTCGAAACAAACTCGTTTCAGTTTGATCGTTTTCATTACAAATATTAATACATATAAAAGATGCGGAATTAAAAACTTTAGCATTTGTTTTACTGATACGCCAAGTCTCAATTCAGAACCAAAACCAGCCATGATGCACAAAATTTACCCTCTGGGGGTGGTTTTGTGGCATTTTTTCTTCATAACACCAAAACTAATTAAAATTACTTTGTTTTTTTATCGTACAGAAGAAAGCAATACATCATTCGAATCTTTCAAGGGTCTACCTTTATTTGTATTTACTAATAGACACACAAATAAAAATAATAACTAAACCCATATGAAAGTTACAAGAGGTAAAGTTTCTCCGGTGTCACCTTGATAACCGTCCGTGTAGAAACATAGCAAACGTTCTGTTCAGTGTCCTGATGATTTACGTTAAATATTTTCAGTCGATTGCTTATAATATAATTAATATTATTAATACTAATATTAACTTGAGTAAAAAAGTGTAGTCAGAACTTTTACCAGAGTCTTTTAAAATATGAGTATCTCTACTTCTACTTTAGTTAAGGACGTGTGTACTTTTGCCACCTCTGGTGTGTGTGTGTGTGTGTGTGTGTGTGTGTGTGTGTGTGTGTGAATATATATACCTGATCCTCCTCTCCACCTCCTTCCTCATCGTATTTAAGGATGTTGTCCCGGACGTCATCCTCAGGGTCTATGAGCAACTGTTTAGCCTGACGCTCTTTATCCTTCCTCTTCATCCACATCACAAACAGCAGCACTAGGACTAGGGAGGGAAACACACAGAAAGAGAGAAAAAGAGAGCGAGATTTAAATAAAATGTTTTGATGATGATGTAAAAGAAGGGCAGGATGAAAGACTAACCATACTGTGCAGATCAGCATAAGCGCTGCCCTCTTGGCATTAACTGCCCAAGTCAACAATGAAAAGATTCAAAAACAGAGGAAGTTTTGGAGTCTGTCAATCCTTCACAACAGCCATCCATCCTACACATCCAGCTATTTATTTACTCTTACATCTACTCATAACATCTTTACTATAACATCTACTCATCCACATTATCCCATATATCCATTCATTCATCCATCCATATATCCATCATCCATCCATCCATCCAGTTACCCAATAATCATCTACCCTCTGCCTGATGTCTGTGCCATGTTTCACTCACTGAGAAGGATGATGATGCAGAGCAGGATGGCGATGATGGCACCTGTGCCCAGTCCTGCAGCCACCAGAAACTCCTGATCCGTGCAGTCTCCATTGTGATCGCACTGACACACCTTCACACGCAGGTAAGACGTGTTGGACATGGGCAGGTTTCCGGAGTCTGTGATGGAAATCGGGATCTCGTAGATGCCTCTTTCGAGGAAGCCGATCTTCAGGTTTAGCTGTGCGTGGTCACCTGAAAGAATGACATTTTGATGATCAACAAGGAAATAATCCTTCCCTGGGACCAATCTTATGGTGTGTTTGTGTGTGAGTGTGTGTGTGTGTGAGTGAGTGTGTACTGCCAAAGACCTACTCACCCACATTACCACACTTATTCATCTATCCAAATATCTAAATGTCTATTGATCCATCCATCCTTCAACCTTAAATTCATCCATCTATCTATCTATCCACCCAAACACTCCTTTATCCACCATCCACACATGCAGCCATTAATCCATCCATCCATCCATCCATCCAGTTACCCATTAATCTATCCAAATATTTCTCCATCCATTCATCCCTCCATCCCTCCATCCATCCATCCATCCATCCATCCATCCATCTATCCATCTATGCATCCATTAATCCATCCATCCATCCATCCATCCATCCATCCATCCAGTTGCCCAGTAATCTATCCAAACATTTCTCCATCCATCCATCCATCCATCCATCCATCCATCCATCCATCCATCCATCCATCCATCTATCTATCTATCTATCTATCTATCTATCTATCTATCTATCTATCTATCTATCTATCTTTGTTATTGCAATGAGTTCCTGGTTTAGACATGAAAAAAACTGACATTTTGTTTCATTTGATCCTGTCAGACACGACCTTCCATTAAATGCGTACAGAGGCATTATAAGGAAAAATGAAAGTGGCCTTTAGGCTACTTTCTCATCAGAATTAAAAACACTGAACACAAGGTACACACCCACAGAACATTAGTCAAATGTGACAGAAGAGACCTGAGGTGCTAATAATAATAATAATAATAATAATAATAATAATATCAATAATATTAATAATCTTTTGTGTGTATCGTGTCATGTTTCTGGCTTTCCTGTGTTAGGGAAACTTCCTGTTACAGTGCTGAAGTACACTGAAGGCTCTTTCCATAAATAGTAAAAAAAAACTTCAATTTAGATATCATTTTTAACTTTGTTAAACCGTTTTTTTTTAATTGTGTATTTTTAGTCCTGAGTTTACATGGCGAGTCGGTGATATAAGATCTTGTAAATGAGCTGCAAAATACAAAAAAAAAAAAAAGAAAAGAAGTGACAACTTCTTTATACACAATGAAGCAATAAATCAACCAACCCATTTCTGTCTATTAACTTCCTCCACCAAGTCGATGCTCTTTAATGAATCGTCCATCTGATAGTGTAACTGATGAGTAATTACACAGGAACGTCTAAGGGTTTCATGTCAGAGCAGAAGGCCATGAATCTGAAGGACTACATGTGTAATATGGAAAGGATCAAGGGCAGGCAGATTAGACGGCAAGCTGTTTAATTCCTGAGCTGAGTTATTGGGAGATATTCGGCGGATTAATACGCCGGCGCCCGGAATCCTTTTACGCTCGAAGCCGCAAAAATGTCACTGTTTGATGAGAAAACGGCAAAATCTGTTTTCTAGACACTAAATGGAGAAGTCGCTCGGCGCCCAGCTTCGCAATAGTATTTGTCCAGTCGTTTCTCCTGCGTGCCACCGAGCGTCTGTCTCTGTGCTCTGTTCTATACTCAGGCCATCTGTCCTCGTTAGGCTGAGATCAGCTTTCCAAAAAGAATAAAAAAACAAACACTGCAGCGTCTACATCAAATCATGCTTCCCTAAACACGTCACCATCCGATGAGCCGATGTTGAGAAACAGGTCCTTTTTTTTATCTAAAATATTTACACTATACAGCCTTTTTTTCTTTTGGATCAAATTTATTTATTAATTTAACTATTTCTACTTTTTTTTTAAACTTTTTTATTATTGACAATTTATCATGTATTTTACATTTTTCTTTTCTTTTCTTTCTTTCTTTCTTTCTTTCTTTCTTTCTTTCTTTCTTTCTTTCTTTCTTTCTTTTTTCTTTGTTTCTTTCTTCTAATTATTATTATTATCAGTAGCACTAGAACATATTTCAAATAAAACATTTTCTCTGCTATAACTTTTAAAAAAAATCCTGTTTTTTGTTCTATAATGTAAAATCGATTGCTGCTATTATTGTTACTTTTATTATTTAAAACTCCACGACTTCGAAATATTTGTTCCTATTAATATTTTATATTCAGCTTTTCTATTATTATATTATAACTTTTTTTTTTTTGTTGTTGCTATAAATCTTTTAGATCCTGCTTTTTGTTCTATAATGAAAAATCGATTGCTGCTATTATTGTGATTTTTATTATATAATCTACAACTTTCGAATATTTTTCCTATTAATATTTGACTTCAATATTTGTATATATTTTTGCTGGAAATTTTTTGTATCCTCTTTCTCGTTCTATTATTAAATGTCTGATGCTATTATTATTATTATTATTATTATTATTATTATCATTATTATTATTATTATAATAAAAATATTAAAATTGAATCACATATTATTCAGTGTGACATTACAATGTGTGTGTGTGTGTGTGTGTCACACCATTAATGCGTGTTAGAGTCCAGTTCCTCCTGATGTCACTGGGCCGACCAGGCAGCTCAAAGGCGAAGGGTCCTGCATTAGGGTTCAGGTCGCCATCCAAAGCGGTGATATTGATGCCGCTGTTCTCTGGTTTCTCGCACATCTCCACCTCGTGAGGGAACACCTGGGGTGCGTTATCGTTAATGTCACGGAGCAGGATCTGCAAGGTGCCCGTCCCGCTGGCTGGAGGAACCCCTGTGTAGACACACATACAGCATACAGCTAAACGACTATCACTGAGCGGCGCTTGTTCATTCCCCGTGGTCACGCTTTCGCGACCGTACACAAACTCCGCCGCAGCGCAGTGAGGATCTCTGACCACTTCTCGCCTTATCCCGCTTGCTGGGGATGTGCAGTGTGTATAGCGTCGATGCTGCATATTAAATCAGTCTGAGAACTTGAGCAGTAAGAAGCTTTTGCTATTTAGGCTGCGGAGAAAGCCGCGGTGCCTGGCCAACGCCGCGCCACATCTCGAACCTCAAATCTTTTTACTGGAAGAGGTTTTGTCATTACTGGCCTCAACTCTGGCTCTAAACGCTGCTAGAGAACCAAGCCTTGTTTACAAAGCAAGAGATTAATTTGTATTCCTGGCTGGATGTAATAAATCTGCTCAAAACGAAAACGAATGCCTGCAAAATCCAACAGCATGCATTGTGGTCTGGCTAATGTCTCAGTTTTCCTAAATAAAAAAGCAAAACTTTTTCTTTCCGAGCCAGATGATTAAAAAAAACGTTTTAGATTCCTGTATTTGAAATTTGGCCCCACTCTAATAACAACCTGGCAAAGTATTTGAGAACTAGCCCAAAGCTCTTCGCAAAAGAGGTCATGCTAACATTAGCAGCGCACGCTAGCTCTTTAAGCGAATGAGCCCATAAGGTGCGCTCGTGCTTTCACCTTGCTTAAGGTGTCTCTGCTGCTGATGCTAAATATGGAGCAGCGCTGGCACCTCCCGGGTGAGAAACCCGAGAGCAGCTCTGTGGTGTAGAGGAGGAGAACGTGTTAGCGCGAGCAATATGTCTGGGCTCGAGCTCCGGGGCTGAGCGCTGCCCTTGTTTTTCTCCGCAGATAAACATTTCACCTGGGAGAAAAAAATATAATAATGCCATGAGTCAGCGTGAGTCACGGGAGATGAAATAATTACACGTAGCGGTGAGGATGAGCCGTGGAGAAAAAAGGACTGAGTCAAGCTGACAGAACTGCTGAATCATCCATCAATGAGGAAATGAGAGGAAGAGGGATCTTGAAATCTAATCATTTTTTCTGAGGTTTTGTTGTTGTTTGTAAACTATTCGTTTACGTTCATGCTGATATTTTGCATATGGAGTCGAACGTTTCCATTTCTTTTGCAAGACTTTAATTATTTTTTCTGTTAATTAGAAATCTCTTAATTAAAGTGCAGTGGACTTGTTTCCCCCTGCATCTATACTAAGCTGAATGTGTGGGTGTGAACTAAAACAAACAAAAAACTGCTAGGCATGCAGGGTAAAAATGTCAAGTATATATAAATAAATTTGCATAATTGTGTCATCTTAGGGAATGTATCTCTTTTAGGATACATATAATTTTTTTAGATTTCGATTTTATATCATAATTGTTTATTGTCAGCTCATTTTTTTAAACAATTTCATATTTAACGTCTGACAAACTTCGCGGTTTAAACTTACCATTATCGGTGGCGAGGAACGTGGCGTTGTAGAGGTTATTCTGAACATACGGGGACTCTCGGTCCAGAACAGCGATGGTGGTGATGCGACCGTTGTTAGTATCGATCCTCAGCCAGTCAGCCGGATCTGAGAGTTTTGAATATCTAAGACAAGAAACATTTTTACATTTTTGTCAGTTCAACTTGAAATGGAAGTCTTAAGAAGTTCAGTTCAACATTGAATTTATGAAGGTTTTTCAAGCAGGGAGAAGTAAAGATCACTTTTTTATGTGTAATAAGTCCAACTAACAAATACAGAAATTTCTCCTTCAACTAACCAAAAAGAATATTTACATTTTTACCTGAATAATTGAGAATTTCCAATAAACACAGTTTGCCTCTAAAAGAAACCAACTGGGAAATTTCTACTTCCAAATGAAAATAAAAATTGAAATTTTCACCCCAAACCCACCTATTCATAATTTCCACCTTTAAGCCAAAAAATGACATTTCAACAAACAAATTAAAGAATTTCCACCTTTAACCAAAAAGTAAGAATTTAAAACAAATGACAAATTTCCACCTTCTACCAACAAATTTTTCCACCTTCAACCTAGAAGAATTTCCACCAATCAAATAAAACCTCCCACTTTCAAACAGTAAAGTTTCCACTAGCAAAGGATTTATGAATTTACACATCCAACCAAAAGGCTTTTCTCCAGTCTTCTTTTGAATAGGTAACATTTCACTTTCTAAAGGCAATTTTTCAAGGTTAATTTCATAACTTTTTAATATTATTTTAGAAAAATTAAACTTCATGATAGACTAAATTTCTTTTTTAACTGCGTGTTAAAGAATGCTTTTCAAAAAGGCAGTAAATTAAAATTTATTTTGACTGAAGAGTCTCAGTTATGCTACACATTAACAAGGCTTTGAGTTTGACTAACTTGTTTATCAGATTTTGGTGTCTGCAATGGAAAAACTGAATCATACAAACTCCCGTTTAAAAACATCAGCAGGTGTACCTGATAGTCTGTTGCATGAAACGGTCGGGATCCTGGGCTACGAACGTGGTAAGGGCAGACTCAGCTGGCATTCCCTCGTCCAGCCTGATGAGTCTGGGATTGGGTTCGAAGTAAGGGCTCTCGTTGACGTCTATGACTCGGACGGAGACAGTGGCAGTGGACTGGCGTGGAAGGTGGATTCCTCGCTCTAGGGGGATCTCGTTCATCACCACGACGGTCAGCACAAACGTCCGGGTCGTCTCGTAGTCAATGGGCTGTTCGCAAGGGGCAGAACGTCATCAAATAATCCAATTTATGTGGAAATTCTCCAGGTAAGGACACAAAGGACTTCTCAAGACTTGACAAATCTGGACAGTACCAATATTTCAAAGTAGGATAAGAAACTGGAATAAAATGGATTTAGAATGCATTTCTGCTAACCTTGACGACCGTAACCAGTCCCTCGTTGGTAGTGGGGTCGGTGGGGACTGAGAAGCGGCCAGTTGGATCTCCGCCTGTAATCTTATACACTGCGTTCCATGCTGGTGTGTTGGGCTGGTCTTTATCGGTCACAGTCAGATTGGCCACAATTACATTGACACGGTTTTCTGGCACCTCACCGTGGAACTGTAAAAAACATAAAAATGTACATTCCACTCCATTCCAATCATTTTGGTCGATCTTGAGCTTATCACATGCATTGAGTGCAAGGCTGGATGGGATGCCATTCACACTCTTTTATACCCACAGGGAATTTGGGGCTACAAATTCACGTACTGCCACATTTTAGAGGATGAGAGGAACCTAAAGAACCTGTAGTAAGTTCGTGAGATGCCTCACAGACAATTGCATGATCAAATCACTGCCCCTGAAGCTGTGCAGCTCCATCTTTACCTCCTGGCCTTGCGATACTATTGAACCGGCTATAAATTTTGGCAATACTTCCACCACATAATCGCTTCCCAACATCTCATACCTGCTTTACAAACGAGAATTTAATCTACATGATGAAACCCAATGATGTTATCGTGCTGAAATACTTCCTGGGCATGCTAGTGAATGTGAGATACTCTGCAGGTAATTGAATCAGACACGTTTGGAAAACGCGATTTGCGTTCTTCTGAGTGAGTGAGTAAGTGAGTGAGTGAGAGAGAGAGTGAGAGAGAGACTGATCGAAGAGAAGTCAGTCTGACAGCTTTTTGCAAGGAGAGTTGCTCCGAGGCGGGCGAGACGGCCCTTAATACCGCCGCCGATTAAACAAAACCCAGAGGTACTGTTTTTGAAGTCCTCATTAATATATAAAGAACCAGCTGTCAAATACAACCAGACTCTCCTTTAAACATACCTGGCTGTTGCACCCCTTTATAAAAAATAATAAAAAACGTCCTTGCCTCCAACACTATTCCAACCGCTTCTATTAAACACGCTCGTGCTGCTTCTCGGCCGTTTTGTATAACGAGCGGCTATTGAACGAAGCGGCTCAGTAATAATGGACCTGTCTTATAAAGAGACACATGAGAGGGGGTGGAAAAAGGGAGGGACGGAGACTAATAGTGGGAACGATGACCTATTATAAGTTTGTGTCCACCACCATTTCTACGGAAACCAATTCAACTGATCAATTATCTTAATTGTAATTAAGCGGGTGAAAAGAGAAAAGCCCTTGGTCTCAAAATGAGAAGCTTTTGGTCTCATACAAAAAAGTTGTTGGTCTTCAAACCTTATTTGGAGGATTGGAAACAATGTTGAAGGCACCAATAAATTACTATTATTACTAAATTACGTTGACAAAAGATGCAAACTTTAAAAATTTAGCATTAGCTAATCAGTTTTTCTAACTTCGGACATAACAATGGACATTCAGTGCTACCCAGATGAGGACAGGTTCCCTTTTTAGACTGATTCCTCTCAAGGTTTCTTCCTCATACTATCTCAGGGAGTTTTCCCTTGCCACAGTTACCCCTGGAATTTAAACACATCCACTTTCAAAAGCTACTGCAGAATGACTAAGTTTAGCCACTTATAATATACTACTACTATCTTAGATGTTTGCAATATTTTGTAAGAATTAATAAAATGTGAAATATTTAGCGAAGCAACTTTGACTTACTGAATCGGTGGTAAATTCGGGCGGATTGTCGTTGACGTCAGTTACCCTGATGATGGCCGTGGCGGTGTTGGAAAGGCCGTACATCGGGTTCCCTTCCATATCGGTGGCCTGGATGATCAGATTGTACTGAGAAACTTTCTGGAAAGAGAAACAGCACAATCGGATTAGGAACTATTGTAAACATCTATTCATGAACCGTTAATATACAGATATATAACGCGTTTTATTGAAATGTTACAGAAATGTTTCCATTTTTACTCTTACATCTTTACTTCTTCCTGCCAAGATCCTGCAACTTCTTCCTGTTACTACAGCTTAACAAACAACTCAGTCTGTCTTCCTAGCTAAGTCTAATTCCCCTGCACACACAACGTCCTGTTTTGATTAACTTGAAAATGGATTCAATTCAATTAGTAATCCGATCCCAGAGTTCAAAAATTCCCCTTGATGCTTTTGCACTGTAGAAATAAAATCTTTTTTTCTTCCAAATTGAAACTGTTATAAAAGCATTTGTCAGTAAGAAGCCCAAAAAAACGAAAGAGAGACGAGCACTTCGCTTTAGTCGACACTACAGTCGAAAATTTCCCAGCATGCTGCAAATTTATCAGAGAGATAATTAGCTGAAGGCTTCGCTCAGAAGTAAATGTTAAATAATTTGGATTATTTAATATTAGGGTGATTTTTTATTTGGCACGGTCCTCAAATGTTAGGTTCCAGTATGTCATCGTTTTCAGTCTCAATAAGAATAAGATACATTTACATTATAACTCGGTGTTTTCCATGATTTCTTGCTTCTTATTAAAAACCTCCTCCTCAGTGATTTGTTTTGAACAAACGAGCCTTGAAGCCGCTGCCTAATTTGCACCAGGAACATCAGGATGTCTGCGTTTTAGTTCTCTGCACACTTTAATAGAGTCTTCCCCAAACTCTTTTATTTTCTGACCATACAGCAAGCCAGATCAATCGGTCCATCATGCCGCTGCGCTCCCAGAGTGAAGCTGCTGCACTAATCATTATATTTAATACCCTATTAACATTGCGCAAGGCCAGTGTCAATAACGCGTGGTGGGCGGTGGACAGCGTTACTCCGTTTCGCACTCCGGCTTCATTAACAGCCCAGTTGCATACATTACCAAGGCTACAGAGTGGAATATATTGACCAAGGGCGTACCTTATTAGCATTTTACCATCTATTTATTTTATTTTTCAGTTTGCAGTTCACTTTAATTAATCGAGCTTCAGAGTACTGTAGGTCAGACACATATACCTACTCAAACTACACACAACACACAAACCACACACATACACACACCAGTTTGTGAGTTCCCATGCATATCAATGTAAACATTTCGCCATTTTCATAGCTGATGTGTTCCCACTCTGGGATGGCGACGAATCATCAGCAGCGGACATTTTCTCCGACACGAGTCACTCTGCCATTAAAAGCCTCATTAGGTGCCAGAAGGAACAAGACTGAAGGCAGAAAGCTGTCGAAATTTCTCTTACACGATTCCCCGAGTTTAGAATTCCAGACGTCGCACACCTGAATCAACTAATGAGGACTTTATAATTATCTAATCAGTCGAAATAAAAAAAAAAAAAAAAAAACTTTCTCACTACATGTCTATATGTGTGATCTGAATCCAATGATTATTTCTGTAGCTTTTTTTTTTATATATAAATAAGAAAATCTTTATTTTTTCGTCACTATCATTGATCATTTGCACAAATTTAAATAATGCTTCTGAGCATTACATTGTTCGCTATGTAAATTCCTGTGAAGCTGCTGCATGTAATATGATAATAATGCAAAAATATATTTATATAATCTATTATATAGAGAGACAGAAATCAGCCGACTTTTAGAGAAATGTGTATCATTTCCGCACTGAATTGCTATTTTACCGCATTTGGGTTAAGGTAATGTTGTATTTCATGTTGCATGTTGTATTTCACAACCACAGAAATACAACATGCAATTACAGTGAGTATCTTTACCAAAACTCGAACAAATTTTAATAAGAATTATGATAAAGGATACTGAGAATTGAAAAAACTGAGGACAAAAAGTACTTTCTAGTGCAGGAGGTGGAGCTTTGAGGAATATGAATACAGAGTATAGTATATTTCCGCCTGCGTAGCTAAAACTGGAACAATTAACAACTAGCAATTTTAGGTTATAAGAACATTTTAGGAACATATTACGATCTTTAACGATTTTGGTTGCAACAATGTTGAAAAATATTTTCTTGAAACTTCAAAGTTTGTACAGTTTTTGTACTAAGTTAGAATGATGGGAGTACATGGAAGTACATACTCTGACAGAACTAATTCATTTTCCTGAAATTCTATAATTATATAGAATTAGAAATGTACATTTATTTAGCACCAGGATTTTTTTTGTCGCACTTGCTTTTGTTAAACAATATATTCATTAATTCATATTCATTCTGTACTGTATATATTGTTCTATATATATACTGTTGCATTGAGTGTTCTTGTACAGTTTCCTAAATGTACTGTTCCACTCTGTTAAATAGGGTATTTGGCTTCCAAATATTGTTGGAACTGTAGCCAGAATGGCTCAAAAAGTGAAAAAAAAAAGAATACTATTATTATATAAGCCACAAATGGAGCCTCTTGTTTTTTTTTTTTTCTTCAAATTGACTCCCACTTCCAAAACATAATTATTTTTACTGAATTCAAGGCTATTCGAGGCTCCTGGGTATTTTCTGTAAACAACAAATATATCTGAAATGTATTTCAGCCAGCGTGTCATCCATGTTTGATGATAAGATTGATTTCCTGACAACCAACTCACACAGTGCTGCCTAAAAACCCTCACTGTTTGTGAAAACATGCACGGAGTCGGCAGGATTTCAGACGGTTCTAATAGCTGCTGTGGTTCTGTTTTTTTACCTCACGATCCAGACCGGCTGCCACAGTGATGATGCTGCCGGTGCGGTTGTTGATGGTGAACATGTTAGCGCTGGGGCTATCAGGGCTCTGGGACAGGATCTTATAGCGCAGCTGGCCGTTGTGTGTGCGCGGGTCGTCCTTGTCTTCGGATGTTACCGTCATTACAGAGGTGCCTGGGAAAAATAAATAAATTATCCAGCAATTCTGGTCATGTTTCCGTCTCGGTTTCTCATCAACGCACAATATAAGGTAATGTAGTTAGGATTATTAATTTAAAATTTTTCTTAATGACTGCAGCAGCAATTTGAATCAGTTTATCACCCTAAAAAACTTTTTAATGAGCTCTGTTACACCGAGCCATTTACAGGAGAGCCAAAGAAACATTAATAATCAATAACAACCCCTCCACTATACACACACACATCCAAGTTCACTTTTCTACCTCAGTGAGGACCTTGCAATAAAATAATTGCAACTAACTAAAACCTTAATAACCAGTATTAATATTTAGATGTGTATAGCTTTTTACAACTAATCATATTAACACTATTTATTTATTTATTTATTTATTTTGTAGTGATTGTGTTTGTCATAGTTTGACACTATCCTCTCACTGTGAGGACATATGGTCTTTCTCACACCCCAGAAAGGGGTATAATGTACATAAATATGTACATTAAGTATATAAGAGTCCTTCAACCCATCTCCACACACGCTTTGCCCCATTTGTATTAGAACTTTGGGATTATGAGGACATTTGACACTTTTTTATTGTTGTGAGGACCTTTTATGGCACTCAAAATGGTCTAAATGCATATACACACACACACACACACACACACACACACACACACATATAAATGTACATTTACATACCTTTTTTTAAACATTTGTATTAGGACTGGATGGTTGTGGGGACATTTGATACTTTCCTTATCATTATAAAGACATCTGATCTATTTAGTCCATACAAAGGGATATATACATGTACACACCCAAACACACCACTTTTTCCTTTTTTGTTAGTACTGGGTAATTGTGAGGATATTTGACACTTTCCTATCGTTGTGAGGACCTTTTGAACCTTTTTGGTCCCCACAAAAGGCTTAATGCATGCATGTGTATATCCCTCTTTCTCTCTTACACACACACACACACACACACACACACACACACACACACACACACACACCTGGCCTTGAGCCCTCTGGTACAGTCCCGTTCCAGATCTGATGAACAAACTCGGGCCGGTTGTCGTTCATGTCTATCACGTTGATCACAATGTCAATAGGGTTTTCCACTTGATTGCCGTTCAGGTCCACTGCATGCGCTCTCAGCTGTACACAACACACATTTACATTTAGGCATTTGGCACTGTGCTTTCATCCATAGTGGCTTACAAAAATAAAACAAAAATTTACCCACAGAGGCTCTAAGGATTCATAATTTTAGACTAATGGTGAGTTTACAAGAGCTAAAGTGGTCTAGACGACACACATGAATGCACTAGTTTGAACCGACTTTCAGAAAATGTACATACATTTACAACAGCAGTAACACTCCCTTACACAACACACACTATTGACTTCCCTGCATTCAAACTGCTGTAAATCCAATCAATGAAAAGGCATCATATGTGCAGGAATGTCCATATGCTACCAATTCTCTTGTGACTGTTAAAGGTCATTACAGGAATTATACATATTATAATAATAAAGCTAGAAAATGACGCTTGAATATGTGGTACATAAGCACATAAATAAGAAATCTGAAATTTAATACTAAATCCTGACTGCAATTACAAGTTTATTTTGCAATCCTAAAACCAAATTCCGAATATTCCATAAATGCGTACTTGGTGTTTATGTTGCGATTTTTTGTTCAAGTTGATATCTAGAAATAGATGTGTTAACACTTTATCTGTACTCTATTGCCCCCTGTCTGCTAGAATGCATGTCTGAAAGTCTTTATGAAAATAGAAAAATCTATTTATTTTTACCCGAACAACCCACAAAAACAGACATTACACATTTTTATATTCTGAAGCATATCTGAAAATTGTGTTATTTTTTTATCTCGAAAAACTGATATGCAAATGAAGGCGTACAAATATTTTGTTGTCTGAACATTTAATCCAATGAGCATGTTAATAAATGCGACACATTACAGCTTCAACACTTTGCTGATATACATTAATAGGCATATTAGCATTGCAATGTGCAGCAGTATAACCGTTAAAGTGCTATTAAGCAGAACTTAACACACACACACACGCACACACACACGCACACACTAAACATTTTAGTGCGAAGATTAGTTTCTATAGGCCTTTATTTTCTCAACCTGCAAAATTATTCGAGGTCTTAAGTGATATAAATGAACATCTTCCCATTTGCATGTGTGTGTGAGTGTGTGGTGGAGGTGAAGGGAAGCTGGTGGAGATGTTAATTGAAATGCCATCGACTCATGTGCTCAGTGAGGACTTGCTGAGAGTAATGCTTGAAGATGCAGTTTCTAGCTGTGAAATTGTGGCAGTAAATTTGCAGATACGGCCGTGTCGATGCGCGCTCCATTTTGAGGCGGCGAGGAATATGCCTCATTTTTACTGCCTCGGGTCGCACTGAAACGGGCAGCGTAAAACACACACATAACAAATGTATGTGTCAGACAGAGAGCCTGCCAACCCACACCGCTGCAAAAAAAGTGTCCTTCACTATATATGGTACCAACACATCGAGCGCCTCGTTCTAATATCTCTATGCTGGCAAACAGGACGTTAAATAAAACACACGAACAAAATTTTTAATTTTCTATTTACACATGTATATGCATAAGCCATCCACTCTCCCATGAAAGAAAATCCATGGCCATGTTGTGTTAATAAACGAAGATTTACGCACTTCGAAAATAGCCGAGGGGGTGGGGCTACATAGACAAACTGAAAAGGTGTGTCTGTGTGCCCATTTGCAGCAGGATTTAATAAACGGTTTCAAGAAGGGGTGGGGCTAAATATACCGTTCCAGAAAACAAAAAGGGGTGGGGCTACCTGGATAGACTGGAAACAACTAAATAATTGTAGCTATGTGGATAATGGTGTAAGGCTACAGTAAAGTTTTAGGGAGCTTAAGGGTGGAGCTTAGCAGATAAATGCTGAACTCATAAGGGATTGTTGGACATGGGTAAGTGGACAACTGCAAAGAACTGAAAGGGTTAATTGGAATCTTCAGAGGAATGAGTAGGAGGGGCTTAAGTAGAGTTTGGAGAGATATGATGGGGTGTGAAAACATTTGAGCATCATTTAACATTATCGGTATTTGAAAGACACCCTTATCCAGAGCGACTTACAATTTCAACTTAGCAGTTGACAGGTTAGGGGCCTTGCTCAAGGGCCCAACAGCTCGATTTTGGTGATGCTGAGATTTGAACTCATGACCATCTGGTCCAAAGTCCAATGGCTTAACCAGTGAGGTACCACTTCCCATGGATTGTGGATATCTAGGGAGTGGAAAGGTGTGTGTGTGTGTGTGTGTCAGTGGAAAAAACATGTGGAAAGACAGAAAGCTGACTGCAATGGCTTTCCATATTCGGACTTGAGATGAACGCAGCATTATTCACAAATCCGAGAGAGGCGTGCTCAGTATGTGAAATTTCTCACAAGTCAAGTCGCAGGTTTGCTAAATTGATGACAAAGCATTTTCAGCCACATTTAATTTCCTCCACAGGGAACGGACTCCACGGTGAAAGCTTGCACATGCCGTGGGAGTCGATGGAATGAAAAAACACTGCTTTGCCGAAAGCGAATGGCGTTCGTTTATTTATTTATTTGCTTACATATTTTTATATTTACTCGAATAAATGTGTACTTACGTGAAAGTTGGCAATGTGCTCGCGGTCGAGTGGTTTGAGCACGGTCAGTTCTCCTGAGATGGGGTCAATGGAGAAGATGCCGGTGGGTGGTTGGTCAGCTCCAGGGCCGGTCACGCTGTAGCGAAGGTTCACCTTGTTATCATGGTCTGAGCGGATCTATACAAACAAAAACACAAACACACACACACAGATATAGGAGTGAGGCACATGTGATGCTCCAAGGCGGATTGAGTTCTCCGGTTTCATGCTGAAATTAATGACAAATTCCCGATATTCGTTTCTGGAGTCACGGCTCCTCTCTTGCCGTCAAGAAGTCTTCTTTGACTTGTCCTTAGCAGATGGTGTGTGTGGGTGTGTGTGTGAACTGTGTGGGTGCTCTGGAGTGCACTGGGATTATATATATATGTTGTCTGTGGGGCGAGCTGTGCGTGCACGCGTGGGACGAGCCAAGATGTTTAAAGCAGGCTGTAAGGCTCTGATAGAACGTGTACGCGAGGCTTTATAATAAATTGATGGCATTGCAGCCTGACTTGAATCATCCACCCTTGAATGTGGTGTGTGAGTGTGAAAGAGAATAAACTTAAAACAGAGAAAGAGAAAGAGAGAGAGAACTTACCCTGACCAACTCCTGTGGAAAAGGGCCTCTGGAGTTCTCTGGGACGTTAATGGGAGGAATAACCCAGTCTCTCTTCATGCGTTTGAGCTGGCTGCTCACCTGCCGTGAGGGGATTATAATCTCCGGCAGGCTCCGGGACCCGAGCGTCTCCTGCACATCACACAGCATTCAGAGGAACACAATGCGGATCAGACTCAAGACGATTTCAATTTTATGCACTTTACAGGAAACAGCAATTCCTGGTTTCTACTGTTCCCATGCTGTTTATACAGATCTGCATGTATTTGCGAATTAATTGTAGTTAGTTGTAATGAATTAGTATATGTGTGAAATTAAGTTCTCTTAAGGGCCCAATGCAAAATTCCCTAATCTAATCGAAATTAATCTTTATTAGTTCATTGTATTTTTTATCTTGCATTCGAGCACTTATTCATTGTAGAAAGACATCAATTTCTCTGAATCTCTGTATTCACATCATTAATTTTCCAAAAAAAAATAAATTATTCAATATTAAGCTTTTTAGACAAATTAGGTTTTTTTATATTATATTACTTTACTTAGTTTTTTTGTTGTTGTTTTTTTAGCAAATCATTCCTGAATTTCACCCCACACTTACTTACTCAGAACGATTTCAACAGTCTTCGTAATTATTTATATTTTATATGCGTATAAATGTATAAAACATATAATTATAGCTATATATAACTGTATATGTCAGATCCAGAATTTCTGACAGTCTGATTAAAACGATCATTAAAACAAACAATTACTTTGTAAATATGGAAGTAATCTGAAATTCACCCGATCTAAACATGTACTAATAAAAATAAAAAAGCAGATTAATTGCTGTGTGTAATTATTAATATTTCCAAGCTGTAATTATAATAAGGTAATAAGAAAAAATTATGCACTTTGGATTTGAGATCAAAACGTCTGTGTTTTACACATTAAAGAAATAAAGTACAGTTAGTAATTAACCGATTATTATTGCAAAGCTGGATGTAAATCATGAGTACGAATAATTAGAAAAAAAGAGCCGAGAACTGAGAAAAGCATGAAATAAAAAAATAAAAAAACTGAGGAGGCAATGATAAAAACAACTACATAAAAAAAAAAATTAACAAAAATCAGTACTAATGCATCCAGTATCCATCGGCATCATGAATAAATGAAAAATAAGTGCATGAACAAATAAACAAATAAATGGACGGATATAAAATAAAAAAAATAAAAAAACTGATGAAGTGTCACAGATAAAGTGTCCATTATTATCTCATAAGTAAATAAATATATAAACAGGTAAGCAAAAGAAAGAAGGGAAAATAAATCAATAGCATCTGTAGGTAAGTAAACCAACAAACAAACAAATGGACCCTACACTCTCCTCGCAATTGATGTATCCGAGCCGAAAAAAAGCTTTCTATATTTGTTCCTCAGGAAGAACCCTTCAAGATTCTACACAGAACCTCATGTGAAGAATAGAATAGCCTTTATTTGTCACATATACATTACGGGGAATTTTTTTCTTCACATCACAGCTTGCTCGGAAGCTGGGGTCAGACATGATATGGCACTCCTGGAGAACAGAGGGTTAAGGACCTTGCTCAAGGGCCCAAAAGTGGCAGCTTTGGCGATACTGGGGCTTGAACCCCTCACCTTCCGATCAGTTACCCAGCACCTTAACCACTGAGCTATCATTCTCAGAGACAGTTTTAAGTACAACCCTTCAGGGAAACTAGGAAGCCTTTATCCTCCAAAAAAATCCTGAAGTGTGCCAGAGACTTGCTTTGAGATGCGCTTCACTATTAGCGGTGAGAATATTATCTATGTCTCATCAGAACCCATTTCAGATTCATCTGCATGACTAATCCCAGATTATTTCGATTCGATTCTAAGATTCTGCACTCGGATTCATTGCACGTGTCTCCACACTTCATCTATTAGCCGTGCTAATAAAATTCATTAGCATTAAAAAAAGAAATTGGGATTTACATTTGAAAATCCAAGGAAGAATCTCAGATGTATTAAGGTGAAGCAAACACGCACATCTTTTCCGGCCAGCTGAGAGGGATTAAAATGCCTGCTCTTAAAAAAAAAGAAGAAGAAGAACAAGCTCATATGCTTCACTTTGAACTTTTCTTACACACAGACACACAGACTCCACATCTTGCATTCGTCTAACCATTCAACCAGAAAAAAAAAAGGTTTGACAGCACCTGCGTGCGAAATACTCCCCAAAATGCTTCAAAATGCTTTGACGTCTCTCAAGAACAAAAAACTGAACAAGAAGCTAGAGAGAACATTCCTTAACCAATGGATGCCAAAAAAAAAAGAAATCTTGAAAAAACTGGAGCCGACATTTAACTTTTTTACCTCAGTATCCTGCGAAAAATATTTTCTGATAGACGACACCATTAGACATTGTTTTCTGAAGTCTAGATCCTGTGTGGCTAGAATGTGTCGAGTCCTTGTCCCAGTAGGGCTGCAACAACTAATTGATAAGATCTATAATAACTGATAATGAAATGTTCTGTCAACAAATGCTGTTATCGATTAGTTGGGCTGCTTAAGTTACGGATTGCGTGATGGCAAGACAACACAGTCGCTTGCGAAATGTTGGAGAGTGCAGGTCAACAGGTCCAAGACATGAGAGTATTTTATATTAAACACAACAAAGAAGACTGTAACCTATAAGTTATGCAAAGCTGAGTTTTGTGTGGCATGGAAGTAACACATTGACGCCAAAGCATGGGAAAAGAAAACACACCGGTGTCACGGATGAAGACGAATTATCAGCACAGTGAGCAGAAACTGTATAATCCTCATCATGTGAAAATAATACAGTTTAATGAAGCGCTATCGTGTAAACTGTTTATAACTTCGGGACAGTCGCACTGGATCTGTTCTGTCGTGAGTCGCGAGCATCAGGTTGCACAATTCGCTCGTTAATGACACGGTGATGATTTAATTAAAACGCTGCGAACAAACACTGAATCTGATAGCAGCTAATAACAGCAGCAGTAAACAATCATTTTTATTACTGTTGTGTTTTTTTACTAAATGCTTATGAATTTGTACACCAATGCATATGTTTTTCCTTTTTTTTAAATCAAGTCTGTTAGCTAAATGCAATTTACTGATTTACTGCGGCTTTTCTACGTACAAATGCTTGTTTTCAGTGTTTGTATAGGTAATTTATGCAGATATCATTTAGGTATTATACAAAATTAAATAAACTATATTCTAGATAAAAATAGCTAAAAATGCTTACTAAAAATATAATTTAATAAAAATATATATTTTTTATAATTTTGGAAACAACGTTTTATATATATATTTTTTTTTCCAATCGTGGTTGTCACCTTGCCATCTAGAATTATTATTAAAAACAATATAAATGTTGATTTACACAAACTGCTTCATCTTGCATATTCACATGCTGTTTTGTTTTACAGAAAGAACTATGTACAAGTTTTTATGAATACAATTGCTCTAGTACGTTTCCATAGTAACAGTTTAGAAATAGTATTAATCAATACATAATAATAATTTCATCCTACATAATTGTGTGCCTTCAACGTTGTGGTAAAAGTTTGGGAAAGAACCACATATGACTGAAAACTTTAGGTGTCCCGTATAGTGTAACTGTAAGGCTAGCTGTTCAGCGATTCGTGTTTATCCGTACTAATGATAACTTAGCTAATAGTAGGAAGCGCATTTATAAGCTTATTGTAGCAAAGTGTGAACAAGCTAGTTCTTCATGTTTAGCTACAAACTATGTATGTATTCAAGCAGCTACAAGAACACCAGCTAGATTTAGACTATAGCTAGCGAGCTAATTTAGCTACTCAAACATTAATCCAGCTATATTTTATTTTCTTATGCCATAAACAAGCCCATAAACAAACAGTTATTATTGGTAAAATAATCTAGCTAGTTTAGGGATCACCAATGTATATTTAATTCAAATCAGTTTTATATGTGTAAAATTTGTAACTTTGGAAAGTATGTTATTGCTAGTAATTGCCCATAAGTCTATACCTTATACTTTTATCTCTTATCCTACATTTCTCATCTTTTTTTTTTTTGTAACAAACTATTAGCAAGCTAGCTACACAAACCAAGTAAAATACACACCGAGCTATAGTAACTCAGTTATATTGCTTAGCTAATTTTACAAGCTAGTTTAGTTACTCAAACAATATCCCAGTTATATTGCTCTTTATTAGCCAATTAGCAAAAAATACTAAACTAGCGAAGACACATCTGTCTGAAGAACATTCAAATCTATTGGGTGTATTTCTGAGTTAATTTTGATATCTTTACAATTGTCTGTGTGTGTGTGTGTGTGTGTGTGTGTGTGTGTGTGTGTGTGTGTGGTCTGATGAAGAAGTCTAAAATTCATCATTAGCTGGCAGATTCTCCCAGGATATTACTATAGCCCTGTTCCAATGTGCGTATGTGTGTGTACGTGTGTGTGTGTGTGTGTGTGTGTGTGTGTGTGAGAGAGAGAGAGAGAGAGAGAGAGAGAGAGAGAGAGAAAGAAGATGTGCATGTCATTTTCGCCTTCTCCCTTCATGAAGTTGAAGTCTGCTGTCATGGCTGCTCCAGGTGTGAAAACAGCATGTGAGGAAGGCTGTGTGTGTGTGTGTGTGTGTGTGTGTGTGTGTGTGTGTGTGTGTTTTAAAATGTCTCTGCACACAAAGCGACACCCAGCTGAAAAGACAAAAGGGCACCTATAAGGACAGGTTGGATGTGGCGCGGCGTCATTGCAGCGCTCGTCTCCTGCCGGTTTTTACACGACCTTGTGTTTCCTGACACTGACGCGTCACTCATATTTACTGTCTTTTTTTTCAAATTTAAAGGTGTGTTAGTGCAAATAGGTGTTTCTGTTTGTTTCTTATTGAAACATTATATAAAAAAAATAATTTTAAACCAATATCTCAAACATTGTTTATTTTCACATTGATTGGTCGCTTGTCAGTCAATTTAAAGCACCGCCCCCAACACCCCCTCCTGCACACCGAGCCTTTAATGCAGCTCGAACATTCGACGTCTTTTTATGACCGTCCTAATATAATCGTTAATGCAAGATGGGATGAGGCTATGTGTATTTGTGTAATAGAGGGGACGGGCTCACTGAATAAAAAGAAAAATCATTCAAGTCTTGTGCATTCTATGCATTTAAGAATTCAAGATTATTTTTAACCACAGATCGTAACTATTTGGATGGATGGATGGATGGATGGATGGATGGATGGATGGATGAATGGATGGATGGATGGATGGATGGATAGATGGATGGATGGGTGGATTTATGGGTGGATGGATGGGTGGATGGATGGATGGATGGATGGATGGATGAATGGATGCAGGAATTTAATAGATTAATGGGTAACTGGATGGATGGCTGGATGGATGGATGGATGGATGGATGGGGGGATTTATAGGTGGATGGATGGGTGGATGGATGAATGGATGGATGGATGGATGGATGGATGGATAAATGGGTGCAGGAATTTAATAGATTAATGGGTAACTGGATGGATGGCTGGATGGATGGCTGGATGGATGGATGGAAGGATGGATGGATGGTTGGATGGATGGATGGATGGATGGGTGGATGGATGGATGGATGGATGGATGAATGGATGCAGGAATTTAATAGATTAATGGGTAACTGGTCGTCGATGTAGGACATATAGATTTTGAGTCTCCATAAAGTGCAATAGGAGCACGATTTTACATTCTGGTTGATAACGACAAAGAAAGAAAACCACGATCCTGATCTGCTCGTTATTCACGGCCTGCCGGGAAAGCGACGTGCGTTGTTGCGTCTTGTGCGGACATAAGAGGTCATGCAGATGTTAATGAAGAAATCTTTGCCAGTCATCGATTTCAGCCATCCTTTGGGCCTGCACTGCTCTGTGTGCTGATAACGAAGCGAACTGCCCAGGCGATAAAAAAGAAACACATGCTGATTTTACAACGAAGCGCGCAGAGATCGCGTATTAATCATGACCTCGGAGATCGTGTGAGCCGAAAAAGTTCATGTTGGACGTGTCATTATCGGCATTCGGCAGACACCCTTTTCCAGAGCGACTTACGATTTAGCAGTTGAGGGTTAGATTAAAGGCCCAGCAGTGGCAGCTTGGTGGTGCTTGGATTTTAATTTGTAACCTTCTAATCCAGAGGCCAAATCCTTAACCAGTGAGCTACCGTCATACCATACTTAAACCACTAGGGGGATTAACCCTTTATATTCTACATCATCTGGGACATGGGGCCCTTCCTTAAATTGAAGTGCAATGAATGCAATCAAACGCATGTAGCGATGTCACGTGACAAACGTACCACCAACGTGGATCCCTAACATTATGGATAATTCCTTCTTAAGCTTGTAAATCCGTTCCCTGAAAATGATATACAACAGCGGCGGAGACAAACCCGGGATCCAGCAAGCGTCTCGTCAGCGAGCGCTCGTGTTTAGACTTAATATTCATACTTGCGTGTTTACAAGGAGGCCGGATATCAGTCTTACTTGGTGGCGTGTCCTTATAAACACAATGAGCACAGAGATTAACGACATCATTAAAAGCCGAACCTGCAGGAGATGCTGTGCTTAATGAGGAGGAGCTGCCATGTCGTGCAGCTTGTATTCATTACGCTGACTAGTTTTAGGCCATGAAAAAAAAAATATATATTTTTATATATATCTTTCCACTGACAAAACACAAAGGACTTATGGGATGGGATTATGTGGGTTACCTATTACATCGTTAGCTTTGAGTCTGAACGTCTGAACATATATATCATTATACTCATTCTTAGTAACAGCTTGAATGTTCTTTGTAGCACTTTTTTTGGATTATTCTCATCCAGGGGCGGTAATCTGAAAGTTGAGCCATGTCAACTGGATTTATATTGAGGATCTTTGAACCTGGAACATACAAATTTGTGGAATCCTGCCAAAGAGAAGAAGCTGCTCAAATGAGTATCTGCTTAAACCAGATAGAAGTCCAGTTTACACGAGTCAGCATTTTGTTATTTTTTTTATTTTTCTTTTCTTCTTTAAAGGGAACAAAATGAAAGTTGGATTAGCAGAAGCAGGGATCTTCATTACACGAAGAAATCTTGAAATCAATGTTTTAAATTAAGCGGTCGTTCCAAAATCATATACATATTCCTTTTAACCATATGTTAAAAAAAAAGAATAATTTAATTTTTTGTGTTTTTGCAATAATTCATGTCACTCTCTTCCATATTTCAAGCTGTAATTAGATGGTGTGATGATTCTCTCTCTTTATTTCAAAGATTTTGAATGCAGCGTGATGTAGATTTGTTTTCTAGCGTTGCGCAATCAAAGCTCAGAGTGACAACTGAAATTATGGGATGGCGAACCAGAAGCGAGGGAGTGGAGTGTTTGGTAAAGAAAAAACTCGAGTTTTAGTTTTTAAGCATTTTTAAAGCTATAAAAAACAACCTCACATGGTTTCCTTCCGATTACTTCTAGCCATTTCAGTCATTAACAAAGCCATGGGTTTTTGAAAAGCAGCTGCATAGTGCTGAGAAAAGACAGAGAGGGTTTTTGAAATGGGAAAAAAAAAGAAGAAAAAAGGGAGGGAGGGCAGAGAAAGAATCCAATCAAGACAAGGGAGAAACAATAGAATCCACTAGGGATGTTACAGTCGACTCTTCATAACCCAGACAATTTACACCATTTAAAGCTGTGTGTGGGGAGGGAAGAGAGAAAGGGAGAGAGAGAGAGAGAGAGAGAGAGAGAAAAAGAGAGAGAGAGGGAGAGAGAGAGAGAGAGAGAGAGAGAGAGAGAGAGAGAGAGAAAGAAAGAAAAAAGGATCCCCAGCGTCTCACGGCACAAACCCAGACACGATCTCACCCCTTTCGGAGACTTGAACAAGTGCAAATGAGTTCATCACCTCATGATGTTAAAAAGCATGTGCCAGGTTTTATATAGAATCCGACACAAGCTTTGTTCCATACGCCGTGCTGATGACACACACACACACACACACACACACACACACACACACTCATAGCTTTAACCACACAACATGTGGCTTGCAAAAAGGCGCAGAGACTTCCTGGGGATGATGCAGCGCGCCATTCAAGGCGAAAGTATTTATAACAAACTACCGTCACTAGGAAATCAGACAAAATCATAAAGTACCCCATTTTATACACCAGACAATATAACTTTGGAGTCTCATAGCTGCTAGGAATGATCTACTATATCGCAATGCATTATTGGATTAAAAATCGTGACATATGATTTCTATTTATTTATAGATTTGCAATGGCAGAGCATTGAATACAGTGCGCTATATAGTAAACAAGGCCAGTTTTGAAACACCGGATCCACACTGCTTACTTCACCACTAGGGAAAATGTGTAGGGTACAACAGAAACTCTTATAGAAAATATAAAAGGTGTTTTATAGTTTTCACATGTACATTACAGTACAGCAAAATTCCTTCCTTTTCATATCCCAGCGATGTTAGGAAGCTGGGGTCCGAGCATGTGGCAGCTCAGTGATACCAGGGCTTAAATCCCTGACCTTCTGATCAGTAACCCAGAGCCTTAACCACTGAGCTAGAAAACACACACATACAAACACACACATTAAAGAAGTAGTAGCTTAGAGGTAAAGGCTTTGGCTTGAAAGGGTCAAATTCTAGCACCATCAAACTGCGACCCTTGAGTAGGCCCTTATTCCTCAACTACTCATTTGTATAAATGCGATAATTGTAAGTTATTATGCCATAGATGTCAATGAACAAGCCATAAAGCTAACATGTGTTTGTAGTAATTGTGGTATCATTAAGAGTTCTCTGGATTGAGGTGTTCGCTAAAAGGTTTCGGCTTAGAAAAGTGTGACCCTCAGAGCTCACCCACGAAACCTTCTAATCACCAATTTGTTTAATTGTTGCAATACCCCGATTCACCATTAGAGGAGCAGTACAACACAATCACCAGCTAATAAGCAATAATTCAAGCATTTTTTATATATTTTTTTGTTTTTTTTATTGCTTTATTTTAATTTAAATGTTTATTTTTTTATTTAAATGTTTTCTTTCTTTCTTTCTTTCTTTCTCTTTCTTCCTTCCTTTCTTCCTTTCTTTCTTTCTTTCTTTCTTTCTTTCTTTCTTTCTTTCTTGTTCATCCACAAACTGACACTTTGAAATTTTATTCACAGTGCATCCATTCGCTCAGTCAGAACACCTCTTTTCTTCAAGACCATTAAGAGAAATCCAAGCGCAATAACATGAAATACAAACAGATGGAAGGAATGTCTCTCTCTCTCTCTCTCTCTCTCTCTCTCTCTCTCTCTCTGTCTCTCCTTAAAAGTTATAGCAACAATCAGCATCTCTTGTTCTGGATGGGAATCTGTCATGCTGATGGAGGCACTGAACAATAGAAGTGTAAGCAGTTGGAATGTCTTCCTTTATACTGTTATTAGGCCGATTAAGGTTTAGCACCAGTCACGTGCAGCCGTTTAGAAATGTTTTTTGATTAATTTTCTGTATCTGTAATTAGTGAGTGGCGGTTAACCCGCTGACGAATGGGATAAAAGGGAATTGAAATTTTAAAACCATAGGACACAATAGTGAAATAAAGGTTTTATTCAGCTTCATTGAACGTTCAAATGTGCACTTATACTCGTCCATTGGTCAATAGGTATTTGCATAAGGCGGGGCCTAGTTACTTTTTGATGCATACTCAGCAGAAAATGGAAATTAATGGACACAAATTATTTATTTATCATTTAAAATAAATAATTAAATTACTGTGAATGATCAACCATGCAGAGTATAATGTGCAAGTTTCTATTAATAATAATAATAATAATAATAATAATAATAATAATAATAATAATAATAATAATAATAATAATAATAATAATAATAATAATAATAATAATAATAATAATAATAATAATAATAATAATAATAATAATAATAATAATAATAATAATAATAATAATAATAATAATAATAATAATAATAATAATAATAATAATAATAATAATAATAATAATAATAATAATAATAATAATAATAAATTATTATTATTATTATTATTATTATTATTTAAACTATTATGGTTTTGGACCACGGACAAAGAAAAACCCATAATTTGCTTTGGACTTTATGGCTTTAAGGGTTCCCTGCTGAAAAGTTCTGCTCGGCCTGACCTGCAACCGGCTGCCAAAACAAACGCCAGGCTGCTCGAGCAATTACAAAACCTCAAATATTTATCAATCATGCGAGCCTTGTAATAAGGAAGCTGGAAAAATGAGCTACCAGCTGGCCTGGAGAATGTCTTGCTGAATCTTGCAGAAAAGCAGATAAAAAGAAAACGTCTATTTTTGGTTTCTTTCTTTATAATGTATTTCATTTAATTCAGTTTTTTTTTATTACATTGTGCTTGAGCAAAAAAAACTAATGCACAACTTTACCCATTATAAAAAATCAAAGACGTAATTGCGGTATAACATTTAAACACCTGAGAACTGAAGACTTTTTAACAGTGAGGTTACATTGCGGTTCGCTTATATGTACACAGGAACTTGTATTACTGGCACTCGACCTCACAGTCCACCTACACAACTATATACGATCTTTTATTATTTAACAAAGAACAACAAAGGGGTTGTATTCTAGGGAAAGTACTATTATTACCATTACTATTACTACTACTTCTAATAATAATAATAATAATAATGCAATTGTGATATTAGACCGTAAAACACTTCATGCTATAATTGTAAAACCACAGACTTATTATGATTTGGACTGCAATTAATATCGAAGCTTTTCTACAACTGCTTAAAACCGCAGTTTGCATAAGCGGTTTATTATTTCAATGTCTTTCATTAAACACCTCAACAATGTAATGAATGGATATTCGGTGGCACCCAGATGGGGTTGGGTTCTATTTTAAGTCTGGTTCCTCTCAAGGTTTCTTCCTTATGAAGTCTTAGGAAGTTTTTTCTCGCCACAGTCGCCACGATATCGCTCATTTAGAACAAACATAAAACTTTCTTTCTGCTTCTCCCATTAGGGGTCGCCACAGCGGACCATCCGCACGTTTGATTTTTACCCGTTTTTACGCCGGATGCCCTTTCTAACACAACCCTCCCCATTTATCCGGGCTTGGGACCGGCACTGAAAGTGGCTGGGGTTGGTTCCCTGACCGGGGATGGAACCCAGGCCACAGCGTTGAGAGCGCCGCATCCTAACCACTAGACCAACCAAGGACCTTCATTCAGTCAAAGGAGTGCACAGGGTTTCCCAAAAGTGTTCAGACACCCCCCTCTCAAATCCTTATCAAATCAACCTGTTGAAGCCACATGGTTGTATAAAATACCTCCAGAAGCTGGAGCGTGACATTTTCCCTTCGCTTGCTGTGATTGATTTATAAAAGGTGTGAGTGTAAGCGGTTGTCGGGACGCATCCCGGGGCCTGTCCACTGTCACAACAGGTTATGGAGTCGGTAGGAAAACGCGGATGTAAGACATGATGAGAAAAGATCGGCTCCTGAGTAAGCCATTAGCACTGATCGATAAAAGCTGTGACGTGAGCAAAATTATAAACGAACCGTTAGTAACAAAGTGGCGATTTACTTTCTGAGGTTCGTACCTGTGACTTGTCGCCTCCTGATGGCCGAAGCCGGATCTCGGTTTGCCACTGCTCATGAGTGGAGACGTCTCGCGCTGTAACAAGGAGCGGAGGAGACGAGGACGAGGGAGATATGGATGGCCGGAGCGTCCTGAGAGCCAAGTCTTCTCCGGTGATCTCGATCTGGAATTCTGTTGGCCGGCTGCACTCGAAGTGCACCCGTCCTCTTCGCCCACAGTCATGGAACCTCACTGCAGACAAAAATGGAAAGAGAAAGACAGAGTGAGTGAATGAGAAAAAGAGAGGGAGAGAAAGATTCCCCAAAGGGACACTCAGCGTATCTCTGTGTGCTCCTGTCTGTCTGTCTTTAAGAACATAAATGCATGGTTTGGACATGATTTGTTGGAGAAGAAAAAAAAAAAAAAGCTAAAAGTGTGACGCTCATACATTATGGATGGCGCTCAGCAACCCCCACGGGCTTTTTTCCCCGGAAAGGTACTGCATGAAAGAGAAAGAAAGCGTAAAAGCAAAGAGTGGAAGTGGGAAAAGAGCAGCCCTAAAGGATGCAGACGGAATCACAACGATGAGAGTCAGCCCTCTCTTTCTTTCACTCTCTCTCTCTCTCTCTTTCTTTCTATCTTCGCTAGATTAACACTCCATGCTGTCAATTAGGCTACACTCTGAACTCATCCAAACCTCCATCCTGGCTCATGTTTGATTCGCCCTGATTGAGCAGCAAAAAGCATAGTGTACCATTTATCCGTTGTGAGGTGATATTTAGATATTTGTGTTTTGTTTGTTAGCACCACAGATTCTAGAATCGAATTGGTTGACCTGTTTTTTTTTTTTTTTCAGGAATGTAATGCTAGCTATGCTAGTTCGGATAGAAGGGTTTATATCCTTTCTGAGGTGATATTTTGAGGGCTTGTTTTCAACCTTTGTTTGTTTGCGTGTTGTTTGTTTTGTCTGTCGGCACCACTAGTTCTCCACTAATCAGAGATTGGTTGACTCATTTTTCATAACAGGAGCTCTGCGCTAGTTGTGATAGTGAGGTTTATATCCATTTCTAGTTGATATTTTGAAGGGAATTTATCAACGTTTGTTTGTTTGTAGGCACCACAAACTCTCAAATCTGATTAGTTGAGTTATTAACAACATCTCTAACTATGCTAGTTCTATGCTAGTTTAGAATTTTCCATAACAGCAGTTATGCTACATCTGATAATAAGGTTTATATTCGTTTTTAGGTGATATTTTATGGGCGGATTTTCAACGTTTGTTGTTCGCTTAGAAAAAGACGAATAACGAATTCTCAACTCTGATTGGTCAACTCATTTTTTATAACAGGAGCTCTGCGCTAGTTGTGATAGTGAGGTTTATATTCATTTCTAGGTAATATTTTAAAGGGAATTTATCAACGTTTGTTTGTAGGCACCACAAACTCTCAAATCTGATTAGTTGACTTATTAACAGCATCTCTAACTATGCTAGTTCTATGCTAGTTTAAAATTTTCCATAACAGCAGTTATGCTACATCTGATAATATGGTTCATATTCGTTTCAAGGTAATATTTTAGGGGGCGGATTTTAAACGTTTGTTGTTCGCTTAGAAAAAGACGAATCACGAATTCTCAAATCTGATTGGTCGACTCATTTTTCATAACAGGAGCTCTGCGCTAGTTGTGATAGTGAGGTTTATATCCATTTCTAGGTGATATTTTGAAGGAAATTCATCAACATTTGTTTGTTTGTAGGCACCACAAACTCCCAAATCTGATTAGTTGACTTATTAACAACATCTCTAACTATGCTAGTTCTATGCTAGTTTAGAATTTTCCATAACAGCAGTTATGCTAGGCCGATAATAAGGTTTATATCCGTTTCTGGGTAATATTTTAAGGGCAGATTTTCAACGTTTGTTGTTCGCTTAGAAAAAGACGAATCACGAATTCTCAAATCTGATTGGTCGACTCATTTTTCATTAGCAGATCCGCTAGTTTTGATAGCCAGACTTATATTTAAAGCTTAAATATATGACATTCATGCCAATTTGCAGAAATCCAACACTGAGCTACCACATTTCTACACTAGATAAGATGTGAAGAGACTCCAGTGGCAGTTTTTCAACTACAGAAAAGTCTGTATTTTTGTCTAATTGATGAGATGTGGGAGAAATAAATACATATTGCGAGATATTATAATCACAATAAAATAGAACTGAGGAATTATTGAAGAAAAAATCTCTTTGGGAAAAGAAAGCATTATGTTCCTGATTCCATGCCACATCCCCAAATGTTTTTCTGCTCATAATTTTCTTCATCTCTCCATCTTTCGTCTCTCCGTACTCTCTATCTCTTTCTCTTACACATACACACACTCGCTGAAGCAGAACGATGACACGGTGCCCTGACAAAGTCTTTCTTTCTTCCTGGGCATGAAGCCCCTGGAGCAAGCACTTACTTTCGAACCAACTAGCCGCACGGCATCCGCGATCTATCAGGCTAATCTCTAATTCTCCTCCTTCTGCGCTGCAGCACCGCTAATGATCTCTGACGCATAATTAGAGCTGCGAGTTATTAATAAAAAACCGACGAAAGGCACTTCCTGAACTGCAAACTGGCCGAAAAATTAAAAAAGCTGCTAAAGGTTTTAATGGTTAAAAATACATTAGCAAAAAATATGGTTCAATAAGAAGTAAAAAATAAATTCATATAAAAGAGAAAACAGGATGATTGGCGAAGGGCAAGAGAGAAGAAAAGCAGGGACTGCTGTTTTGCTTTTCATTTCTTCATCACTTAAGCCACATAAACGGCCAAGTGTTTCAGTTTTCTCTCTCTCTCTTTCTCTCTCTCTCTCTATCTATCTCTCTTTCTATCTATCTCTCTTTTCTCTCTTTCTATCTATCCCTCAGTATTTCATTTGTTTCTTTATTTCTCACTCTTGTTGATTTTTCTCTCTGTCTGTCACTCTTTCTCTCTTATAACACTTCCTCTCTCTTTCCTTTTCTTTCCCTTTCTCTATCTAGTTCTTTTCTCTCTTTCTATTTCTCTCTTCCTGTCTGTCTCCCAGTCTTTCTTTCTCTAGCTCTAGTTTTCTAGTTTTTTTCCCCCGCTCACTCTCTTTCTTTATTTCTGTCTACCTGGTGCCCCCTCCCCCCCCTCTCTCATTCTCACCATCCCTGTCTCCTTTCATTCTATTCATAACACGTCCAGAGAGAAAAAGAGAGCAGGAAAGCAGGAGGGAAAAAAAAAAGAAAGCGGTTGGTGTAAACAAATTCACGGGACACCAGCGCCGGCTCTGTTTCCACCTTCAGAGAAGGACACTGGAATTGGGAAGACCTTCGAGAACTATGAGTTGAGAGCAAATGTAATTTCACTGGCGATTATCACCCTGACACACGCCACAGAGAGGCAGAGGGAGAGAGCGAGGGAGGGACGGAGGGAAACAAAGCAAAAAGACACAACACTCATTATAGACACAAAACAAAGCTACACTGCTGTCAGTGGCACCTGAAAAATTGCTGTTTTTTTCCTCACTATACACACGCACACACACAGACACACACACACAGACACACACACACAAAGACACATGCAGCTTTCTTTCCCTGAGCCATTGACAATCAACAAAGAAAAACAGCCTCAGACACTATTTACTGCGTCTCCTTCAGCAATTTTGGGCTTCAATCTGTCAGAAAGGAGCTGACGTTTCCCATTACCTGCCTTACCGATCAGTCAGGAACAAAATCTAGACCGATCTCACGACGAGGGAAAGTAATGACAATGTCTAGATTAGGACATTTTTCAACAATTACCTGGATAAGATTAGATTGGATTAGATTCAAATAAAATACATTTAATTGGTTTAGATAGGAATACATTTACTTAGCGTAGAGTAGATTGGATTTGATTGAAATAAATTAAATTGATTTAAGTTGATTGATTAGAGTAGATTGGATTACAATGGAATACATAACAACGAATTAGATCAGATTGGATAAGATTTGAATAAATGAGACACAAAATTATTACTTTAATTAGAGTAAATTTAATTTGATTAGTTCAAAGTAATTAGATCGGATTCAAATCAATTTGATTAGATTTAAATAAATTAGATTAGATTGAAAAGAAAATTGCATGAAACTAAATCAAAATGGATTGGAATACATTTAATTCGATTAGATTAGACATGAATGAATTAAATTAAATTCGATTTTTTTATTTTCATTAAGACATTTTAGTAATTGGTGAACGAATCATGTACGAATCACAAACAAATCTTTTTTGAACGAGTCATTTAGTTAATTTCAATCATTTAATCAGAAAGAAAAGAAAATTTGACATTTTCAATAAGCAGATCCACAAACACGAACTTTGACCACAGGTCCAATAATTTATATGTACATATAAATGCTTAGCGTATATGGGAGTCATGTGACAAAAAGAACGTGTGACTCCGACTAGAAGAGAATTTGATTAGATTGGATTGGAATAAATTTAATTAGAGTAGATCAGATTACAATGGAATACATCAAATCAGATTAGATCAGATTGTATTAGATTTGAATAAAAGAGATACAAAATGATTACTTAAATTAGAGTAAATAAAAATTGATTAGATCAAAGTAATTAGATCAGATTCAAATAAATTAGATTTGATTAGATTTAAATAAATCAAATTAGACTGAAAAGAAAATTGCATGGAATTCGATCAGAATGCATTGGATTGGAATACATTTAATTAGATTAGATTAGACTTGAATGAATTCAATTAGATTAGATTTTTTTTTTTTTTTACTAAGACATTTCAGTAATTGGTGCACGAATCATGTACTAATCACAAACAAATCTCTTTTGAACGAGTCATTTAGTTAATTTCATTCAGAAAGAGGAGAAATTATTACATTTTTAATAAGCAGATCCACAAACACATCCATCTACACGAACTCGGACTACAGGTTTAATCATTTATATGTACCTATAAATGCATAGCGTATATGGGAGTCACGTGGCAAAAGAACATATGACTCCAACTAGAAGAGCCAAGTGTTAGACTATTTCTTGTACATCCTACGAAGGTTTTGAGATGTCCACCTGAAAATGAACCATCCCTTGAGACGACTCGTTTTTCTGAGTCACATTAAAGACTCATTCAAAATCAACAGATCAGAATTAGATCAGACCCGTCACAAAGGGGAGCATCTTCTTAGCTGGGTCATTCTCCAAAAATAGAGATTGCATCTCATTGGCTTTCATTTTAATTATATCATGGTTTACTAACTAACTAACTAACTAACTAAAATGGCCGAATAGAGTTGATCTGTGTGCGATTAAAGTGTCCCGTGACCTCAGTACACGGTAGGAATTACGTAGTGTATGTACTTTAGTGTGTAAGATCGTTGGCGTGTAACCCGCAGCTTCATCCAGTGCAGGAAAAGAGCAGCTGTGTAATCAAACGCCGCTTAACTAAGACTTTAATGAGGCTTGAAAGCTCGCTAGTGCCGCTGCAGTTTATCAGAAGGGGACACGTCCTCCGCCTCGGATCGGACTTATTTCCTTGGACGGCTGACTGGCTGTTTATTATTCCGCACATCCTGCCTGTAATTGCATTTTTTATAAAGCCCTCGTTACATTTAATGCTTATTAGGTTCCGCGTGGTTCCCAGACATCGCTCGTCGTGTCACGCGATTACAAGACGCAGTTTCGTGGTCTTTATCCCGCCCGTAAAACTTTTTACATTATTCAATCTCTACGTACGGAAGTCCTGAGAGGCCATGCATTCGTTTATTTACTTTACTCGTTTTCTCATGATTACAACTTTATTTTCTTGACATAGCAAGAGCTAAGATTTTAGAATAACATGAGGTTCACTATTCCTGTTTAACGGTTATTGAAATGGTAACACCAATAATGTGTTTCACGATCACGAGGAAACGATGTTTACGTCAAGATCACGAGCAAATTAAGTCTCTAAAAACGAGAAAACAACTCTTGTTATGGTGAGATCACAAAAAAACTGCTTTAATGTCGAGAGCATGAGTGATAATACGTCGCAATGACGGCGAAACAACTTTTGTTACGGCACGCAAATTCAATATCACGAGTAAATAACTTGTTATTTCATGATCGTGAGAACAGCTTTTGTTATGTCGAGATCACAAAACAGTTGAGTCCTAATAACCTGAGTCAAGATCACGTCTCACAAAAACAAATTCTGTTATGGTGATAAAATGATGTTGAGATCACGAGAAATTTGTCAAAATAATGAAAAAAACAAAACAAAAAAACAACCCGTTACATCGAGAAATTGAAGTCCTGAGAATGAGAAAACTTTTGTTACTTCAAGACCACGAAAAATACAAGTCATAATAACGAGAAAACAGAGTTTGTTTCAAATCTATGTGTAATACTTAATTCGGTATTTATGCCATGTCGAGATTTATTTTCGGAGTGTTCTCTAGAAGCCGAACATGAAAACAACATGGCGAGAGAATTAATGAATTTGAGCGCCGCCGCTGTCTGGATCTCCGCTGAGCTCATGCTAACTCCTCCGCGTTCGGTTGCCTTGACAGTAGACATGCACAGACGTTACAGATTTACCATCAAGGTAATTGCCAGCTGAAGGGAATTTGTCCATCTGTGGGTTTGAAAACATGAGCTGAAGTTTCGGAGTTGTGTTTGTGATCACGTGCTTTGTTTCAAGACACTGATGCTGAGTTCAAGATGTCTATGGAGCTCACAGGAGTGGATATTTACTCGATTAGCACAGACAGTGAGTAGACTGCATTGTCACAACCTTTATGTGTTCATCTCGGGTGTGTGTGTGTGTGTGTGTGTTTGAATCTAACATGTTGCGTAAGTCTGTGTGTGTTATAAAAAAGAATCCTGTCTGGCAGATTCTTGCCTGTATTGTATTGTGTGTGGGTGTGTGTTCAGAGTCTTGGCCTGGCTGAGATTTGGCACACATGGCAACTCTTCTCCTGTGGGAAGGCCTCTTCAGCTTCAAGGCGCCATTGTAGAAATCCCCCACACACACCGTAAATTCCGACGGTAATGAAATGGTGTGTGTGTGTGGTTCCTCCTACACATACACGCCTTAACCTGTTAGCTAATGCAATTCTGCTTACGGTACATCACGCTGTACTCTGAGAACCTGTCCCTTTTTTATCTTATTTGTATAATTCCAGAAGCGTCACATGATACATCAGTTTAATATTAGATTTGTCCATATTCTGTGTATGAACACCGCTGATTCAGGTTTAATCTCTGTCCGACAGGAGTTTGAAAAATAAATGGGATATCCTCCCGTTCCACAAACATGGACTACACTCTCTGCTCCAAAGCTCACACACACACACACACACACACACACACACACACACATACACACACATACAGCAGATACGCCACCATGGCCGCTGGAGATAAAGTTCTTTATAGACTTTCATACAGAAGCGCCAATGCAGCCAGAAAAGGGCTGAGTCAGCAGAGGCATGAGCCAGCCTAATGCCCTGCACCCTGGCCATATTAGCTTTATCTGAAAGGGGCTTTTCAGAACACATCCACATGCATGAACACACACACCCGCACACACAAATAAAAAATCCCTTCACGAACAAACAACAGCTCTTACACAATAGCCTGGGCCTTTCATTGTCTGTTTCACATCATGTGACTTACACGATAAACTCTGACAGGAAAGATGGGCAAAAAGAGAGAGAAAATGTTGATAAATAAGAGAAGCAACAAGTTAGGAATGAATCACTTAGTCAGGGGTGTTTTTATAGTAACCATTAAAACAGGTCTTAGGTCTTTTATATAACACTTTTGACTATATCACTTTTTTGCCCATTTTTGGTCACATTCATTGTATTAGAAATAATTTTACACATTAGAGTAATTATAAACATGACTTCCTACGCCAGCCTTCCTTTTCTTCTCTTACTGTAACATTAAAAAAGGTTTCTATTGCAGAAAAATCCATATAATTGAAATAAACTTGTCTATAAAGCATTAAGCCGAGCTCACACTGTGCACGTTTGGTCACACTGTCCACAATTTGGTTGTCTGAGACAAATTTTTAAGCTAAAATAAATCAAATAAAACCCCTCGAATAAAATCTGTAGGGTAACAGATTGTCTTTGTATGCTAATGTTTCGAAGAGCGGAAAAGTAAATAAACGATGTGGAAATTATGTAAGTTGAAGCGTCTTACGCTTTGCTCATGCGCGGTCCAGGAGTGTAAGCGTTTTCAAACGTTTCAGTGTGATTGATCAACCAAAAAGAAAGTGTGGGTGCAGAGCGTTTTTAGACGAAAACGCCATTTTAAATGTGTAGACGTCGCCTGTAAAAATCGCAGTGTTCGCCTGCCGTTAGATGTGGAGTTCCTACAATTTATCAAGTACATTAATATTAACCTAGTGATATCAATTCTGAACAAAACTACTTTCAAACCCCTACTGAACACCCTTGTGACCATTTAGAACTAAGAATTCGACAAGCCCTGTGGTATAAAGTGAATTAAACAGTGAATAAAACAGTTCAGCCTCTCTGAGGAAAACAGCACTGAGCACCCGAAGAGCTCAAATCTGCACTGATTGGCATGTTATAACGGCCGGGGCTGAAATCATCACCATTATGCCCAGTCCCCATGCTGTTATAAACAAACGCCAGTCATCCAGCAGAGGAAAGGCGAAGTGACAGGCGTATAACGCCCTGGATAGGAGACTCATCAGGAGGCTGAGCGGAGGAGGGGGCAGGGATAAAGAGGACATGCCCAGGATGCACTGCTGCCTGTGTGATGCATTATTCAACAGCGCAGATAACCAAATTCAGCTTGTGCAGCGATTTGGCGGGGAAGTCGCCCTTTTCTGCCCTAGAGAGGAGCTGGTGGGTGTTTTGCAACACATGCTACAGTGTCAAGAGATGCCTCTGATTGGTCCATGTGCCCTGCTGAGCTTCGGGATTTAGAAGAAAAAAAAACAGCCGATAAGGTGGATCTTCATCATCTAATCCTCTGTGGCTTCTTTAAGGACATTTACATTGGTTGTGAGGGAAATAAATTAATAAAGGCCACCTTTACAAAAGTACATTTTTGCTTATTTATATCTAAATTACGGTGTTTGGAAATATTGCAACACCAACACCCTAGATTTTATCTGATCTCATGTTTCCTACCTTCTTTAACACCTAAATTTGTGCAGCTGGCTGCTTTTAGACATTTTCTCCTGTTATAAACAATTGGTGTTTCTCTAAGGTTTGTAAAGGTTCCTACCACTTGCCAATTGAGTCACACACAGTTTCCAAGATGAACTCTAAGATTCTGGCCTCAAGCTAAACGTTGGAGGTTTCATGAACTTTTGAGTTACTTGCCAACTACTGTTTTATGTCTCTTTCATTTTAATACTTATTTTTTTGTTTTAATTAAGATTTATCTCAGTGGATGTCAGGATTCACCAAGATCGTGACCAGGATATTACTGGATCTGGAACCTCTAGAAAGGTCTGGAAAGATCTGGAAAGAAGAGAATACACCCTGTATGGCTTATTTTCCAGGAGAATGTATCTTCCTAGTTTCTAACTAGATTCAACAGCAAAGTTGGTTGAAACCTATTTGGTACTTGAAGAACATGGAAAACAGTCAAAAACAGCATCCCAAATCAGGCTTGAAATTCAGATCCTAAAGCCCTAATTCTCCCCACCATTTTTCCTAATATGCACAATACTAAACATTTGAAATTTTGTCTATAGATCTATATTGAAAAATGTAAATATGCATTTTTTTACAAAATAAATATATCATGTTTAGTATCTCAATCCAAAAGTGTGTCTAATGATACGAAAAGACTTCACGTAAACCAAATCCACCTTTCTCCTTGAGGCAATCACAGCATCACTTAGACACATCCCATTACTGACACATCCTATTTCCTCCCAACTGCCCATTTCCAGACAGGATCTGTTTATGTGCACGCCTATGATATCCATAAATTCCATCAAAATTCATAGCCACACTAACAGGTCTGTCCATCAATTTGCTGACATCCTCTGAAATCTAAACAACTCCCAGTTACCAACAGTTTCTGATTTGCCTTTGGACCACTTGATTCGCAGCCTCCTGTGCAGCACTGCAGCTTCCATTTCAAAAAAACAACACGAAGTTTTACATATCGGTTTCCGCAATCAAAACCTTGCATCTGTGTGGCAAATGGTGACCCACAGACCTGTGGATTCAATGATACTGAAAATACAAAAGACATGTAGTATCAGATTCTGCAACAGTGAGCTTCAAGAGTCCGATAATGCTGATTGTTAACTCTCTGTTGTCTGGAGCCACACTGTCTAATAGTAAAGCTGGATTGGCTTGGAATTGTTGATTATCAGAGCTGTCATCAAAAAATTACAAATATTTAACCGTAATTTTTTTTTGTACGTATGTACAACTTTGGCGGATGCAGCATTCATCTTTATCAAATAAAAACCTAAATGTCCTACTACACCATGTACTGTAGTAATTCCTCATTACACTAGGGGTTTAAGTAGATTTCTTATTGAAAGGTTTACCAAAAGTCTACCAAAAGAAACTTGAATGATCTGAAGAGCCCCAAAAAAGAAAAACAATAAGTGAGTTAATGATTAGCCTTTACCTGACTGTGTTTCTCAGGGTGTATTTTGGTTTTTTCCAGATTTTCATTATATGCAATTGTAAAAACATTTAAATATCCACATTTTGAAGTTACTCATGTTAATTTCAGAAATGGAGGGTCTACAGCGAAGGGAGCAAATACTAAGACTTACAATTAGCATTTGCAAATGTGCTTAGCATGCGTTGTGTTGTCCATCTTGGAGAGCTCTCTTGGATCTTTGTAATCCTAGCAAACATGCCCATTTGTGACTTATGTGGGGACACTGCCGACAGACCACTGGGGCCCAAACAGCAGGACCCTGCCCACACTGCCACAAAGTATACCCACACACCCATACCCATGGTGGGCCTGCACAGGCATGTTTGCTGGGGTATTTCCCTACAGAAAGAGTCCCAAGGTAATCCTTTTGGTAGACCCCTTTGTTGAATTTTGAAAGTTAAGAAATAAACAAACCTTAATTTGAAAAAAAAGAAAAAGCTTTTGCTTAGTTTTGATTTATCTGGACTTTACCTTCAAAACTAGCATTTAGCATTTTTACAAATGTGTTTTTGGAAAGCGAAGAGCCTTTAACTATCCAAAGAATTCCCCTTTTAACAGTTCTTTTTTCAAGAGGGTCATAATAATGATAGATAAGTGAGCATGTAGTGTGCTAGTTTAAATAAGCCTCCAGAATAACAACTAACCATCCATGTAATTACTGCTGACACAACATATGAGCAGTAATTGCACAGTAAAACATTTCAGGCTAAACAATATTGACCTTTCTCTGCACCCTGGCGCAGAAATAAATAAATACTCCGCTATTAACGTGAAGGCGTGCAACAGTTCGTTGTCCTGGATAAATTCTCGGCCCCTAGAAGGCTTGCCGGTGAGTTGTCTAGATTAGCCAGCGGTTGAATCACAGACTGCAGCTTTCGAGGCCTGACAAACGTAAGCTACATCCTCGCACGCTTATCAGCTGGGAGCTGCCGGGATTTGCTTCCCACCACACTGATGAAGGCTGCTCGATAGAGAGGCTTTACTCAGGGATTAAAAAGGGGTTGAAATCACAAGATGTCAAAGGCTGTTTTCTTCACAATCCGGCCCTTGGTATGGCTTTTCTGGACAAGACATGAACAGCTCATTGACTTCTAGGTCGGCTCGTGTGCCAGTCTGTAGGTCAGTGGTGACAGAAGTATTAACACCTGCCTAGACTGTGGAAAGCACTGCTACTGAACTCACTGTGAAGCTCTGAGTGCCAAGATAGCAAGATTAATAATACCCTCAATTACAGGTGATAGTATCACCTAGACCTGTGGAAAAGGGTATAAAAATGTTCATTGAATTGTCCTTTTTTTTTAATTGAGGAGTCAGACATTAGACTTGTTTCTGTTTATAGAAATGTATTCTGGTATTTCTGCTTTACAATGTTTCTAAACTTTGTTCATGTTGGCATACTGATACCTTAGACTGTTTTCACTGGCTGGAGTAAAGAAAACAGTAACTAATTAGCAATGCAAAAATGCCTGATAAGACTAAAAAGTAATAGAATATAAACAGCCAAACTAAGTAAAGTATAATACATTATATATTAAGTAAAACATTGAACAGGTACACACATTAGGATAACCAGTGAGTTAACAGAGGCAGAGACTGAACTAGAAGAAAAACCAATTCACGAAACAAAAACAAAAGCACATAGAGAATAAAAAAATAAAAAAAACACGTTTAAGAAGTGCTCACCAGGATAGGAACCATGCTGTCTTTTGCTCTGAGACTCCATTCAAGTGAATCCATTGCTGCAAACTCAAGCAAGGTGGCTCTTACACACGTTCCGAAGGCACTAAAACCTAGCACCACACTAGAAATCAAAGGCAAGAATCGGATCGGTTTCGCACGATTCGCCTCTTCTGGGTTCTTGCCAAATGAATAATCGATATAACTCTACTGTGTGCTTCTTTTTAAAGCCAAAACAAGATTGCTGGGTAGAGAAGCCGAAAAATTCTCTATCAACCTTTGGGTAATCAGATAATCAAAATATTAATAAACAAAAAAACAAACAACAATGCTGGGAAATGCAATTCCCAATGTATGCACTTAAACAAAGGTCATGATATTAATTGTACTTTCCAGTGTATGGCATTTGGAAGGAGGGCACGGTTCACTCCACTCGACAGCAAAAAGGGGAAAGAGCAAAGAAAGGGCACCGACTAGCATTTATCGAATGGATATGTTGCTGCGCAGCATAATTAGCAAAGACATGAAACAGTTACCGCTCAGATCATAAGCCCGAAAATCCATAGATCCAAAGAAGGAATGACATTTTGCCGCTCGTTGGCTCGACGCACTGGTGCAGAGGGTTTTGATGCAGCAGTACTCCACTTAATGCTGAACTATTATTAGGCTTATAACAATCAATATCTTAAGTATATCACTATACCATTTAGGAGAGTATACTGGCATGGCTCCAGCACACAAAGCTTCAGAGAGTGAGGAACTACAGCTACATTTCCACTTGAAGTCAATTATAATTAGGAAACTCTTCTTCCAATGTTCCGGAGGAACTACTGGTGCAGCACTCGCAATATTTAAAAATCACTCAAAGGGTCAAATGCAGAGGCAAGTGCGCAATTTGCTTTCAACAGTAAAACCTACAAATCAACAAGTGAACCGTTTGAACTGAACTGAAACAACTGAACTGAAAGCTCCAATGGTTTGACCAGTTCTATATTTTGTTTGCCTGGAAACCAAAGCCTAAAAAAAAATGGTAGCTAACAAAAGGAAAGTCCAGCTACATCAAATTACATACTTACAAATGGAGAATACGCAGCTACCATGACAAGCTAAGCATTAATTGTTCATTTAAAACCCTTAATTTCCAAGGTTTTTGAAGCTTGAAAGATAAGATATCGTTTTTTTAACTTGGAACAAAGTTGGATAATTGTGAAGTAAACTGATTATTCTAACGACCGTTCCTATATTTTGGTTGCCTGTAAACCAAATTTTAAGTAAAAGCTTTAATGTTTGTTTAGTTCACAGCTTACCATTAAAAATGGTTGTTTTCTGGTTTCGGAATTTGACTTTGCAAGATGTGATTGATACACACTGATACATTTTAATGTGATCTAACTTTTAAAAAAAGTGTGCAATTGTTCAGAACTCAACAGCTAAAAACTAAAAGTCTCTTAACTATGGTCAGTCATTTTATCTCACTTGGTTGGTCAATACAGGAAGTCCCTGACTTATGAGGTAGATGCGTTCCATGACACATCATAACTTGAAAATATCTATAAGTAAGACATGGCCTAAGAATTTTACAGTACCATACTGTAAATGCCAAGCACCATTGCGATTGTTTCTCTATTTCTTATTTTTAAGCCAAATGCTGACACTGATGTACAAAACTGACCTCATTTGTTCCTTGGTTCTCTCCATGCAGCCTGCCTGGCGAATCGCGAGTAGCCTAGCATGACAGAAGATCCATCACGCTAATGTAGGTATGAACCAGGTCATAACTTACTCCGAGCAGAAAGACCGAACGTGATTCCGCAAATAAAATACATGCATTGGCACTGCAGCTTCCTTCTCGATGTCCTCAGGCTCAGATATGCTGAGGTGAATATATACAGAGGAAATGTCCTCACAGAGAATAAAAAACGACAACTGTGAGGTACAAAGAGAAAATCTGGATCGTCCTGTAGGTTAAAAAATGGCACCATATTTGTTACATGAACGTTGAGGAATTTATTAGAAACCGTGATATAGAGCGCATCGGTGTTAAAGCTCGGTGTCTTATGCAATCTCATCAGAAGGCAGTAAATTCAAATAAATGTCCAATTAAATAAGTTTAGATTAACTATTGACAGCGTGTAGCTCGTGTGGCTGCCGATCGATAGTTGTGCAGGTCTCGAGTCCCGGGCGCTCGATCCAAGCACTTGCATTATCATAAATTAGGCGGTAGGCCACAAATGAAAAGCCAATAAGCGCCTCCTAGTTGTGATGCGATGACAACATGGTGGCCTCAAGAGGGCGAGAGTGAGAAAGAGAGAGAGAGTGTGTGAGAGAGAGAGAGAGAGAGAGAGAGAGAGAGAGAGAGAGAGAGAGCTGGGAACATCTGGGCTTGGCTCGGGGATGGGCTCTTTCCTCCATTTGCATTCGGAGCTATTCAAATAAGGCACAAGGAGCTGGTGCATCTCATCCCCAAGCTGCCTGTGTGTGTATGAGTGTGTTTATGTACATTCTGTTGCTGCTGATTTGACAGAAACACATACAGTTTCGAAACAGCGATGTGGCCGCTGCACACTTTCGAGACAAAAGGTTCAAAAAGAGGCAGAGTTTAGAGCTAGTGCCTCTCTCTCTCGCTCTTTCACTCATTCTCTCTCTCTTTCTCTCTTTTTCTCAAACGGCTTTTCATCGACGCTCAGCACTTGACAGGCTGATCTGTGGGGATTCCAGCAAAGCTAGTGGTACCCTCCCTACCCCTCAAACGACCCCCCCAACACACACACACACACATACACACATAGACACCAATTCACCCCCAGCCCACCCCTTCCAATTCATTTCCATTTGAATGCATCGCCCTGGTCCTTCCCGACATTTCCTGCAGTGTTTTTGAGGAGGAGTGAGAGAAAAAGAGAGAGAGAGAGAGAGAGAGAGAGAGAGAGAGAGAGAGATGGTTCTTGATAAATATTTGGGAGGATGCAAAAACCCAACACTCAGCAAGCCTCCTCTCGAGAGAAGGAAAGAAAAGAAAGAATGAAATAAAGAAAGAAAAAAAAAACACCACCACCACCACCTACTTACACCACTTACAGTCTGAGTCACATGATGGGGGAAAAAAAAAGAGCAGGCGGTTTGAGAAAGGAATTTTCATGTTGGGTCAATCCATTTTAATGAGGTCTTAAAGTAAGACTAGCATTTTAAGTCGGGACGGGAAACGCCACTGTGAGTCCGTCACCATCAACTCTAAATATTTCATCCATTTGCTCTAATTTTCCGCAGAAATTCGTTCCAAAGGCGATTTTCGGTCTGAACGTCCGGAAAAACACGTGTAGACAACGGAGTGCGGAAAGCCAGCGGAGGACAAAAGAGGCTTTACGGGAAGACAAAAGCTTTCCCCCTCCCCCAAGCCCTCCTCTATAATTCAGATAATTTGTTCTCTGATTGAATGAACATGCTTGTAGATTGGGACGTGATTAAATTGCTGACAAATTGCCTGATCCCCGGGCCCGTTCGCTTCATTAGCCTGCGCTCCTTCGTTCCGTCTCCATCCAGCAACAACAATAACACCCGTTGACCTGGAAGGATCCGCACACACTTGTGCCCATATAAACTTGAGCATGTGCTAAGGCTATCGCTATGCATGTTTATGCTTAAGCGACATGCACACCCAAAATCTTTCCTCGCTGACCCTCTGCTCTGACCTGCAGTAGCTGGAATGAACACTGAATTATGCATGGTGTCATCCTCCACCCTCATAATGAAGATACTCTGATACTCTTGGAGAGATTTTCATGCAGCGTGGGACTTGTTTACAGGAACTGGCCTCCTGTCCGTGGCAAGCCAGCGAACCCGAGAAGCCTGTTCATCATCCAGAGTTCAGGCTCTAGTGGCTGGATCTACCGAATATTTCCAATTACATGCACTACTTCCTCGCTGTCTGTACAACCACTATTCTTATGAATAACAGGCCAAGTGGGCATTCAGTAAAGAGCTGGGTTAGACGAAGAGGAAGACCTGGAAGACATTTCCCTATCCGAGCACTTCATCATCTTCATTATTTCATCCATTAAACTAGAGTGTATCATTATGTACAGTTTGAACTCTGTTATTATACTAACCAGGCCAGGGCAGTGAGAGACTATTGTTATAAATGACATCAACATCAGTGCTGCAATCTCGTTTTATAGCATTTCCTTAAGTTTGAAACTTTGAAACAGCTAATCCAATTTGTTGACATTTCATAGTGCATTTGTATCATTTGAAATATACGTACAAATACTAAATATCCAGGAATTAAAATAAAACTAGTAAATAACTAACTTTAGTTAATGTATTCAATTTATAAATTATAATTTAAAAAAGTTCTACGGTAACTTTAACACTAAGCTAACTAAATAATTTTAATAATGACCATATAATTTCTGATATTTCTGTAATCCATAGCATAAAAGATAGCAAACGAAGTTAACTAGCTAGTTAGCTAACTAAACTAATGTTAGTCATCAATAAAATTGTGGGTGTTGTTTATCTGTAAAAGTTCTAATATCAAAAATCATTAAACGTGAAAATCTTTAAATCTTTATTTATATTATATAATAGATAGATAGATGAAGTAAAGAAATAGAATAGTATAGATAGAATGAAATAAAAACTATTTTCTAACTGGTCAGTTAGCTAACTTTATTTAATGCTAGAAATGAAACATGGTTTTCTTGTAACTCACACACTAATTCAGCTAGCGCCTCACTCTAAAATTTGTGCTAAATGCTAACTAATGTTAATGATGACCAAATAATCCAGCCTTTAATTATATTTCTGTAATCTCTAGCAAATCTATATAGCAACAGTATAACCATTTTAAGGTATTTGGCTACTGTTGATACGTAGTTGAAGGGAAATAAACTCAGATACCAAAAATGTCACTCATGTTGACCTGTGCCAACCATGCTAGCTTAAGAGCTGGCTAGTAACATTAAGTTAATGCTGGTAAACAAAATATCAGGTTAATTGAGTTATTTAAACTTTTATATTTTATTCAGCTGGCAATCCAAATCAAAACTTTAATCTGATTAGATCTACTTAAGGTCTAACTGTGACAAATGCTATTTTTGTAGCATTTAGCAAACCTGATTGCAAAAGAATTGCCATTATGTCAATTTTCATGCACATTCTGAGGTAAAAGAAACATTCCTGGGCATGTTTTAGCAATTTCTTTGTCAGTAAGAACACATTACACAGCGTAATATTATTCTACATGGATTAATTCCATGTCCAGTGGTGCTTTAAATAATGCATCCTTGGTTAATAAGCATTGAGTAAACTGAGTCTTCATGCTCAGTTCGGTGTATGTTCGCTCCGAAGAGTACAGATGTCCCCGATGTCCTCTTTATACAGGACAAATGATCAGCAGTGTCTGCAGATATACAGCTTCGACCTACACGGCAGAGCCACAGCTCCACTTTTTAGAGCTTTTTATGGAGCCATGTGGAGCAGTTAGACAAAACCAGGAGAGTCGAGACAGCATGGAGAGACCCTGAGTGAGGAAATAAAGTGCTGGCCAAACAGACAGTGGAGAATGAGAGCTCAGGAAGAACGCTGAATGAAAGAGTAGCTCGGTTTTCTCATGGAATAGGGCGAAGACTCGCAAAATCCAATAGCCCGCATGAAGAAGTGGTCAAGAGTTTGCAGTAAGAAGTTATTTTTCCCAGAAGAGAAAAAGTGAGAAATGTATAAGAGGGAGCTCAATGAAGATGAGGGTCTGGGTGTTTTCTATTGATTTATTCTTTAATTCAAGGAGCAAAAAAAAGATAAAAAATTCGGGAAGTAAATAAGTTCCTCCTAAAAAAAAATAAACAACTATTGTAAGAAAAGTTGGAAACTATTTAGTCGACTATTTTTTATAAAACAAAAAAAAAAAGTTAGAAGATTAAAAAGGTTTTTACTTGCCATATATATACATATATTAAAGATACATATGGACATATAGAATAATTCTCTTTTTCGAACCCCAGCTTGTACATGTGGAGGCGGAGCAAACGCTGCTACGTATTCCTGCCGCACGAAGCGTACAATATTGTTACAATTTTGTGGTATCGCTATTGTCATCGCAAACTCGGAAGTTGAACCATTGTAACTGGAGGACCATCTGTTTATACTTAAGCTATGGTGTGTCTAAAAGTTTGATTTCTGTTTGACATGAACTGGACCACAGGACATAAGACTGGGAAAGTTCAAATTAATGGAATTTTGTTATACTATTTTATCGTTGTGTATCATTTGAAGTAATTCAAGCTCTAAAAACCAGTATATTTATAACAAGCAACAGATATTTATTTGTTATTTAAATTAATTAATTATTTGTATCCATTTAGTCCAATTTTGAACTGCAAACATTACCAAGAGCTTGCCAGTGCTGGAAATTGACTATGGTACTGTATAAATAGGAAAATCCATAGCTTGATGTTCTTTACAGCATTTAAATGCACGCGTACTACGTCTCAGGTGGCTATTTACCTCCACATTGTACATACAGATTGTGTAGGTTACTTAGCTGTAGCTGTAGGTTATCCCTTATGTATAAAACCCTCAACCTCAGCGCTTCGCTATCTTACTAATGACCTGGTGAACTCTCAATGATTTGCTACACTGTTTTCTGTATGTTTAAATTACATTTTGCACCATAATTGTATAAAAATTAGGGGGAAAAAAAGATTTTGCGAGCTCATGACAAGTCTGGAGTTTGGCCGAGCTCTAAAATGTCCGGAAAGTCTATTTTTAATTCGGTATAGGTGATGTAATTTGGTCAAATCGACCTTGATCCTTGTCAAGTTGTCAGATTTGATCAGCATATTAAAGTGGCCTTGCACTACAGAGACGTTTGCTGCCGTTTCCAGAGTCAGACAAACCCGTCAGGAATTGCAGCTATAATATCACATCAGGACACAGTTTTCCTTACGGCCTCAGGGAAACATTATCTAGCTCCAGTATGTAACTTGGAAAGTGACCAAAAAAGCATGGATGTGTTTCAGGACAAATGTTATGCAAAGATCAGGCAGAACAAAAAAAACGTTCAGTCTCTCATATTCCCTGTTTTTCTACACTTCACCTGATCTTTTTTCTTTTCGAGTCGTCTCGCTTATAGCACCTGACAGGTATTAACAAACCTCTTAATGCAGTGAGAAGGGAGAAAAAAAGACAAAAGAGGAAAAAAATGTTTCCAGGTTTCTTTTTTCTAAGGACCTGACAAATTCTATCTGAAAGAAGAATAGAAACTAGAGGGAGAATGAGGCTAGGGGAGGAGTGGGACAGAGGGGGGGTGGTGTGAGGGTATTTGGAGGGTTTACGAAGAGGAGGGAGGATTAGAACAGATGCCAATGCATACAGCACACGCAGACCAACTCCCCTCCTAATCATCTCCGCTCGAATTCGGCTCGAGAACAACAAAGAACAACACAGCAACGAGCACAAAGGAGAAGGGAAGAGACTGAAAACAAGTAGTGTTCTTCTTTAAGACCAGCTATCCCAAAATAACATCTCCTGAATGCGATGGTTCTAGGAACTTTATTCCGGCTTCAATGTATTTACTGATCGTTCACAATTTTCGGTGAAATATTTCTAAACTTTGCTGAAAGAACTAACTGTGGGAGCATTTTCATGATTATTATTATTATCATTATAATTATGATGATTATATTTTATAGTTATAGTTTTTTCAACTTCTTCTTTTTCTTCTTTGGGCTTCTCCTATTAGGGGTCTCCACAGCGGATCATCCGTCTCCATACCCCCCTGTCCTCTACATCTGCCTCTTTCACACCAACTACCTGCATGTCTTCCTTCACCACATCCATAAACCTCCTCCTTGGTCTTCCTCTTTTCCTCCTTCCTGGTGGCTCCATCCTCAGCATTCTCCTACTGATATACCCCATGTCCCTCCTCTGCACATGTCCAAAGACCAAGGAGGAGGTTTATGGATGTGGTGTAGGAAGGCATGCAGGTAGTTGGTTTGAAAGTGTCAGATGTAGAGGACAGATTAGTATGGAGACAGCTGATCCACTGTGGCGCCCCCTAATGGAAGATAATTATTATTATTTTTTCACATTTTTATAATAATTATTATTAATAATAATAATATGTATTTATTTATTGATTGATTTGATATACTTTTTTAATGTTTTTATTTATTTATTTGTAAAAGATGTCTGCACTGAATAAAGAAATAAAATCCTTCAAAACAATAATCAACAATATGCTGTGACCCAAACTTAAAGCACATTAACTATTACTGTGGGCAAATTTTTTTCTGGGAGTCTGCTCCTTAATGTTTTAGTCCTCTTAAACCAAACACAATGATTTTATTATCATGTCCCACTTTATATCTGTGTATGTGTACATTTATAAACGGCACGTCTACTTTTCATCATTTGGAGCTACATATGATGTTGCACCTCAATGGAACGAGTGAGTTCTTGCAAGTTAATTTCTCTCTGTTAAAAGTTTTTCATCTCACTAAGATCTCACAAAGGGTTTTTTCGTATCTGGGAATTATCCACTGTATCAACAGGAACGTACATTATTAAATCTGTTTGTTTGTTGCACCCGCTATAAAAGTCTCTGTTTAAGTGGTTTCTATAAAAATGATCATGTACTGAATTCAAGGTTTTGATATCGCTACATTCACCATGAAGGAAATGCACGATGGAAGCCCTCCCTAAAATGTTTACTAATATTTTAGATCAGCCTGAGTCTTGTCTTTGCAAAAAAAAATCCAAATGAAATGAAAGAAATCTACTGTTTAATACATGCCTGCTTTGATTTCATTCAGCAGTCACAGCCTAGGCTACTGTATTATCATGAGATCAGCATTTTTTATTTCTCTGCTTCTCCCTACTGCAAAGTAGCTGCAGTTAAAAAGAGCAAGAGCAAAAACAGGAGAAAAAAGGAGAGAGAGAGAGAGAGAGAGAGAGAGAGAGAGGACAGAGGTAGGACAGGATAAATGGAGGCGTATTTTGTGTGCCCCGGCAATTATGTGTATCTGCGGGCAGGATGGATCAAGACCGGAGGTGCATTGATCAGAATCAGAAACAGATTCATCTTTGTTGCCATGTTTTATGGGTTGCATGTACAAGGAATTAGTCATGGGGCTATAAACATAGGAAAAACTCTAAAAACTAGGAAAATAAAATAATAAATAAAGATTGTAACGATACAGTCGTATACAGTCGATGCATAGAAAACGATACGATACACTAAAGATACGTATGAAGCAGCTACCGGTGTAAAGCGATACGATTCAACACAATGCGGTTTAATGCAATGAAAAAAAAAGGTATAGTCTTTAATATGGTACAGATAGTTCACTTTTATTTCTTTGGTTCAGACAGACAGCAAATCATCAATTTGCTTAGGTGCGTTATGACTTATAACACATGGCCCTTTCACATATAGAAAAAAAGAAAAAAGACACAAAAAAAAACAGATGATCTTTATCTGTTCTCTCTCCTGGAAGATGCAGATCTACCTCTGCCATGTTATTCTGTATTCTATGTGACTCTCAGGACACGCCTCGATTTTAGTAGTGTTGTTGTACTATATCTATCACATGCATACACACACACACACACACACACACACACACACACACACACACACACACACACACACACACACACATATATATATACTAGTGTGTTTATGTATATTATTCTTAATCTTTTTTTCGTACTTTATATTTCTACTTATATTTTTCATATACTGTATACCTCTATACTTTATTTTTATTGATCTTATTTCATTTTAGTTTCATTATTTTTATTTTCATGACAGTTGAAAAAAGCACTACATGTCGTACTCTGTATGAATATGAATTATGAATCACATAGGAATAAAATCAGAATTTGAAATAATAAAAGTAAAGCGCATTTACTCATAATCATATATAAATAAAACGCTGCATTACGATAAAAACGCCAACTTGTATCCGGGGCACACTTTTTAAAATCGATTCATCACAGTGTTTATTTTTTGATGAATCCCTGATGCAGGATATGTAAAACAAGGCGAACAAGGCAGTGCGAATGTAAATATTCCCCAATGGTGTAGTCGGTGGTAAATAATGATAACAGCTTCAACACCTTATACACTTAGACTTTGGATGTATAGATGAGCTTATTTTATTGTATTATTTTTAACTACTTATATAGATTTATGTGGTTAAATCTTTCTTTCTTTATTGGTTTTATTTGTTTTTCTTTTCCTGTCTCGTTTGGAGGATTGTGTAGGTGTAATCATTAACGCGATTTTTCTCCCTGCTGTATTGATGAACGTATGCATATGCGCTTCTATTTGTTTGTATCGCTATGGATTTTTCTACTTACTTGATTGTTTCAAGCTTACAAAAGGGGAAATAGAGAGAGAGAGAGAGAGAGAGTGTGTGTGTGTGTGTGTGTGTGTGTGTGTGTGTGTGTGTGTGTTTGTGTGTGTGTGTGTCTGTAAATGGTGGGATCCTGTGGTTGCCTAACGACCGCATGTCTAGCAAAAAATTGGTGTGGTGTATGTGTGTGTATGTGTGTGTGTGTGCGTATGTGTGTGTGTGTGTGTGTGTGTGTGAGAGAGAGAGAGAGAGAGAGAGAGAGAGACAAAAAAAACGTTTTGGTCATCTCTAACAAGAGGAACTGTCATCATCACCATCACTTCACAATGACACACTCGGTGTGGTGAGACACAGAGTTCACTCATTCTAGAAAGCAGCTTGCTTTCTTACGCATGACTGATTGCTCAGGCAGGAGGCCGAGCTGATACTTACCAAGACGCTTTCTCCTTTTTTTTTTTTTGTTCTTTTCCTCCGGCAGAAATGTTCCGTAAATCTTCTCTGTTCTGATCTCACTGTCTCAGGTCCGTTTTCCAAACCCCACAATTGCTGATGCTGTAATTTGTTTTAGTTGTTTTTTTACTAATAATAACACTGGACGATGATGACTCATAGTGATTCAAAGTTCCCGTTGTTTTAATTTTAAATTTTTCTTTTTTTTAACACTTGCATTTTTTTCCCTTCGTCTCACACTGGCGTCTGCCCAAAAAAAACTGCACAGAAGCACTCGGTTTATATTCCAACGAAAACATAATACATGTCCTGGTGTTTGCAAAACATGCGTTTACACTACAGAGAGTTCTGACACCAAAACTGAAAAACTACATCCAAGCTGCTAATTAAAGCCTCCATCACGAAGAGCCCACTCACGGACTCCAATTCCTGGAATCTTACTTTTTAAAAAAAAGACTGGATTTGAAGCACCAAGGTGACACTGAAATGAATCCGGATCATAAAAAAAAACCAATAATCTGTTTTCAAATCAATTAATTGTAGAGCACTTTGGTCTTGAATAGATATAGTGGCGACTGTGGTGAGGAAAAACTCCCTGAGACTTCATTAAGAAGAAACCTTGAGAGGAACCAGACTCAAAAGGGAACCCATTCTCGTCTGGTTCATTCATTCCAGGTTTCAAACAGGTTCCAAAAACCACTCGTCCTCCACACTGAAACATCTGGAGAAGCTCCAGTCCCTGTTCTACAGATGCATTAAAATGTATGCTTTCATACCTTCTATTACTTTGAATTGATGCTATTGAAGGTTTCTGGGATCTGAAGGTTGTACGAAGTGAATTAAACCTTTAACATCGCTGTGGAACAACTGCAGCCCGACATCATCCGCCATCTGTTGGGGTTTTTTTTGGGGACTTTTGTCATGTGACATATTGAGAACCGAACAAATGTAGATATTAAAAACCATTAATGAAAAAAATTTTAGTGACAAAAATTGTTGTTTTTTTAATCTGCTTAGATGTTTTTTTATTTTTTGTTTTTTTATTTTAATTTGTATTTATTTTATTTTTTTTAAACCTTTTGCTAGACTCTAGCAATTGTGGTCAAAATGCCATAAATAAAAATATGAATAAATAAATATGTAAATAAATGAATAAATAAATAATTTAACATATTTTGAAAGAATCATGTTTTTTTTATAAATCAATAATAAAGTTTGTAATGTGCATTATATTATATTTTTAATAATCCTAGTCGTCTACGAATGTTCTGGTACTTTCTGTATTCACCTGGATGCAGCAATAACTTGGAATTAAGATTCTATAGAAAAATAATCGCTGATGGTTTATGTAAGTAATGTGATACGGTTTAACACACAGTCGGAGTCAATGACGTTCCCTGTAACCGCACATCCTGAAGTGTTTGGTTTCTCTTCCACCACAGCAATCTGTCAACGACGACTTTTTTATTTATTAAACCATGACACATCACACTTCATATCTATTTATAATTACGCTTAATGTTGTGGAACATCCCTGAAACGGGTTACTTTCTCTTCTCACTTTATTATAGCAGCTTTACAGAGTCGTTCAATCACAAGTCTCTCTCTCTCTCTCTCTCTCTCTCTCTCTCTCTCTCTCTCTCTCTCTCTCTTTCACATCACCCTTTAATCATAGAAACAGAGAAAAAAATTTCAAGTAGATTTAAAAAATATATTCATTCAAATAGAAATGTGAATTTCCATATGCCCATAGATCCATATGCCATAGATACATAGATAGATAGATAGATAGATAGATAGATAGATAGATAGATAGATAGATAGATAGATAGATAGATAGATAGATAGATAGATAGATAAGCAAATAAACAATTAAACCATATTTGTATGCCTTGTAATAGTACCAGAGGTATGTGTAGTTCCTTGTATTGTTCCTCACCCAAATTTTATTTTGAAGTAATTTAAACCAAAACCATTCTCATCCCTGAAGACTTTCCTGTGGTGGAAAACATCAAGTTAGATTTGACACTGAAGAATTCCTTCCATAAACGTTCTCAGAACCTCAGAACGTTATACATGGTCTTGATACATTGAATACTACATGCAGTAAACCAGTAGAAACCTTGTATCTTCTGACCAATCAGATTCGAGTTGCCTACAATGTAGATATGAATAAACATTACAGCCGAATCAGCGTTATTTTGACTGCAAATGGTTTTCGTGCTGAAGCCGTGATTAGGAAACGCTTGAGCATGGAGGCTGAAAAAATCGGTCATGGTTTTCGCGGCACGTAATAAAAACAATAAAAATATTTCGAAAGCCGAGCGCTCGTTCCGCCGGAGTCTGAGCTATCCCTGTTCCAAAGGCCGATATTGCCGTCCCGATTAAGAAGTGATGGATTATTCATTACGCAGCGCCTAATAAAACTGTTGTTCTGTTGTTATTCGAGGCTCATGCCGGTCCTCAGGTTCCAGCCATCCTCCACTATAAACAGCAGATGGAAAATGTTTCGACTGCGAGTACGCGCCGCTTCGGCGTCTTACAGAACAGCAGAAGTGCTCTGTATACTTTCTGTGTAGATCCTAGCATTACTTTGACAACATGAAAGACCTGCTGCACCTGTTGTTTGAGAAATATAATATCAAGGACGTGCATATGCGTGTTTGTTCGTGACCTGGTGCCAAGAAAGCAGCCCGGGATTTTATCCTGTACTCAGTTTTATATTCGAAACATTCGAGAGCTGTTTGTACGCTTCTAGTTGTTTATTTCTGACTTTTTACACACTGACTAACAAACGCTGGAATGAGGAACTGAGCCATGAGGTGGGTTAGGTACAGGAATCCTGGGTTAGAAGTGAAGTTATGTTTCCCCTAACAACTTTTTCTAGAAGTATTTTATAGGAAATGAAATCAAGTATACATTTTTTTTCTTTTTCCATATTTTTCTTTCTGTCTTTCTCTCTTTCTTTCTTTCTTTCTTTCTTTCTTTCTTTCTTTCTTTCTTTCTTTCTTTCTTTCTTTCTTTCTTCTCATCCCTATTTTTCTGGATAGATCTCAATTTAGTCTACAATGTATCAAACACTTTTTCCAAAACTTGTTCGTTCGCTAAAAAAGCTGAAACGCCTATAAACATCTAAAAAAACAAGGCCTCAACATTTTTTTGTTTCATTTAAGTGTAGGAATATTTCAAACTTACATTATAAGGCCATAATATTGGAACAATTGACTTCTCCAGCCTCCTCACCTCACCTACATCAGTACCTGACTTTACTAATACCCTTGTAGCTGAATGAGCACAAATCTCTAATATGTATTGGAACATCTTCCCAGAAGAATGGAGGTTAATAGAATAGCAAATGGGGACTAAATGTGGGATGTGTTGTTCAAAAATCACATACCAGTCATATGGTCAGGTGTCCATGAACTTTTGCACTGTAGCATTTACCAAAAAAATATTTCTACATCTGTGATTTATAACAGCAAACCAAATACCAAACTCGCCAGGAACCGGAATGTGTGTATGTGTGTGTAGGTGTGTATGTGAGTCACTGAACCCCATCTGTCCCTTGTTTCATTCTCCAAGCTGGGTGCAAAAACCACAAAGCCCTAAATGTGCCTGGACACAGAAAATGTGCTCAGAGTCCCTGGCCTTTGCTCTCAGGGTTAAAACTGATAATCTGTGCTAACTCACAGGAGCGCCAGGGTAATAGTTTCGAAGGCTTTCTTAACGCTGCTAAATGTCACGTTAATGCATTAGCGAAGGCGAGTCGCCCTGACCCCGAGAACGATAGACAGAGAACGAGTGCGTCTGAGGCGCTTCCGACTCTGCGCCTGGTAATCTTCAAACGGTTCCTGTGAGGTGAACAACCAGGAAGTGTGTTTGGGATAAGCTTCAGATGGATCAGCTTGCCGTTTCGATCGAGATACTCCAGAGACGAGATGTCTTCGGAAAGCGAAAGGAAAGAGGGAGGACGCAAAAAGAAATTTTGAGAACAAATACGACAGGAATCACTTCTTCAATGCAGTTCAATCCAATTCGAAGCGCTTTTGATTCACGAGAGTTTCACCGGCATCGATGAGGAGCCAAAGCGATGCGAGTTAACGTCAATAAAAACGTACGACAATAATCTCAAGTGCCGGATTCGCTCCGGGGCGAAAAAGACTGGATACTGCAGGTGTTAAATCGCAACCCTTCTTTCGTGCATTGATCACAGACTCCGAGTTGTTTACTTCAAACTTAGACAGTAGATACACTATAGCACCACACACACACACACACACACACACACACACACACACACACACACACATCTGATGAGTGATTATACAAGAGGCTGGATAGAAAGAGACAAATCCACAACCTCAAAGCTCTTTCATCTCTTCCTCCTTCACCCTAAACCTCTGAACACTCATCATTTCCCAAACTTACTGCCACTTCCAGCTGCTTCCTTTGACCTCACAGACAACACAGTGCTTTTTTCCATCCAATTATCACTTTTTTTTTAACACAACTGCATATTCATGTGACGATGCTTTGCCCCGAATTCTTTGGAATATATCACAATTTATTAACGAAAGAAACTAAAACCAAAATATTCTTGAGGAACACAGGGTTTAAAAGAAACGTGTTGTGAAAATACATTTCCAAACTAGCTTCTGAATCTTAATGATTTAATTCAAATTTTACTTGCCACATGTACATTACAGCACATAACAACGCAATGGGAAGCTGGGGTCAGTCATGATACAGCGCCCCTGGGGCACAGAGCGTTAGGGGTCTTGCTCAAGGGCCCGATAGTGACAGCTTGGTAATACTGAGGCTTAAACCTTCCAATCAGTAACCCAGAGCCTTGACCACTGAGCTACCGCCTTCTCATCAAGTTTCACATATCCCAGCTTGTCAGGATACTGAGGTCAGAGTGCAGAGTTAACCATGGTACAGTGCCCCTGGAGCAGATAGGGTTAGGAGCCTTTCTCAAGGGCCCCATTTTCAGCCATGATGCATAGCTATTTTGAGTATTCTAGAAATGGGAAACTGGGGTCAAAGCTGGGGTCAGTCATGATACAGCGCCCCTAGCGCACAGAGGGTCAAGGGTCTTCCTCAAAGGCCCAATAGTGGCAGCTTGGTAATACTGCAGCTTGAACCCCTGACCCTCCAATCAGAGCTTTAACCACTGATCTCCCACCTCCCTATCAAGTTTCTCAAATCGCATTTTGATATCATTTCGTTTGTGTTTTTAGTTTATTTACAGCTCGTAACCTGTACATAATTATGCTTCTATTGATATATTATAGTACAGTTATTAGCCTATGCATTTACTATGCTAGCTAATGCTGTTTGGAACATTTGCTCCTAAAAATGGTGTTTATGTTCATAACACTGTGTTAGCATGGGCAGATCTGAAGCAATGCTAATCACTAGTAGAAGGACGTGAATGGTGGAGGTCTTTAAACATAAACATACACAGACATACAGTATGTGTCACTATGACTGTTTATGCTTTTCTGTATAAATATGTTAGTTAAGTTTTCCTAGCATTAGCACCCTTGCTAATGCTTAAATAGTGACTCAGATACTAATAAAAAAGTGGGGACTGCATCTTTGCTCAGATGTCTTTGCTCCTTTAAATACATATTTTAAGACGTGACTTATCACCTGCCACAAAAGTCCTCGCGAACACGAAGCTCTGCTGATACAGCTAGTGATTTTTCACTGTGTCCCATGTGCCTGCTAAAACTGTAGCCATGACTTCAAGCCCTCTGAACCTCCCACCACTCGACAGTCGATTCAAATACAGCAAGAGCAAAAAAAAAAAAAAAGAAAACGAACGCTTGATTAAAGTGCAGCGTTCAACTCGACATCAATCACTTCATTCGCTCATTTTTTTAAAGCTAAAAAGTAGTTCTACCCCGGTTAGCCGGGACCTCGATCGCCTCCGTGTGTTTGGCATCACGCAAGAACAGCCTGCTCCAGGCAACTGAGGAACCTCCAGAAAGGAAAAACGGGTGGAGGGGTAGCAGGAGGATTAAACTGTGCCAGGTGGTGTCCCATTTTCTTCCCAGTGTCCCCTGCTATGCCTCCAGATATAAGAATAGCAATTTGTATCCTTCGGATTGAGTCTATTCCGAAGCGATTCAGCTGAACTAGGATATACTTTAGGTTTGTAATTGCTCACTCTGTGATAAAGTCAAATCTTATCTCACACTTTTATTGCGAATGTGAACAAACACATGGTATGTTTTATATTGTTGCATAAAACAAGAAATCGAATGACATTATTTATAGAAACAAAAAGTATATATAGCAGCATGATGTCAAACACACGAAGGCAACTGAAATCCTACCTTAGGTAACAAATGTAGAAGTGCTTTTTAGAAGGAAGGAAGGAAAGAAGGAAGGAGGAAGGAAGAAGACAAATTCAAATAAAAATTACATTTATTTTCATTAAACTGCACAAAACAGGAATTTGAAAAAAAACTACAAATATTTGTTTTATTATTTTTAGTACATTATATTCATTTTACACTATAAATTACTAAACTGACTATTACTTTATCATAATATCATTTTTATACAATATTATTATTACTGTATATATAAAAAAGTTACTGTTTCATTTTCCACATTTGCTTTTTAACCCATTTGGCTACAGTTCATTTTCCAGAATGTTTATACAGCAGTTGATGTTTATTGAGTGTGAAATGAAGCAACTTTGCTGTCTTTCTCTGTTCCAGATGGCTGAAATACTATTTCTGGGCCTCAAACTGACATCTTTCCCAAAAAAAAGTAGAGAGAGTGAAAGAAAGAGAGAGAGAGGGAGAGAGAAACGAAAAAAAAATAACACAGCACTTGAGATTGTGCAAAACCTCACTAACTGAATCCCGTCCCCATAACCCAATCAGCAGTCATATCAGTGGATGGGGGAAATGCTGAAATATTGACCCACTTATTGACTAATGCAGTGACTAAATTCCAAAACAGATGGCCGTCAGAAAGAAAAAGATATATATGAAAATGGAAAAAGGCATTACATCAAGCCATCCATCAGCTGTTCGATGTGATTTGATTATTTGATTATTTAATTACTCCCAAGCAGTTGCCTTGTGGCAGATGTAAGAAGTGACATTAAATGCACATGTGTAATCTCTCACTCCATATGGCTAATGTCATTTGAGGGTAAAAAATAATAAATAAATAAGCCTCCACCGGGGATAGGTATATATCTATACCTGTGTATACTGTTTATCGTTTATCCGCTGTTCCAATATCGCTGTATCCAGACACACCCACTTGGAAAGATATCTCTTGTTTACACTCACACACTCACTCCATTCTATTGTGCCTGAATCTGGAATCGTTTTACAACTATAGCATATAAATGTTCTGCAATCCGTCTCCTTTGTATCCTTTCTTTTTCTATCAAACAATGCCTACATTTGGCAAGTGGGCGCAACCCAGAGAAAGGAAAGATGATGCTGAGGCGAGAGAATGCGAGCACAGGGAGGAGGAAACCCTGATCTGACAAAGAAAGCAGCTGAAACAGTTATTTCCTCCAGCTGTGCTGGTGTTGTGGCTGCAGGTTTCCTTTATAACAAGACCCAGAGACGATCATCATCCAGTACCACTTATATACCCTCCATTCATCCGTCATTATCTGTTATCATGCGAACACATTCAAATCAAAGAATAGAATCTTCCTAGAGTCGAGCCCTGGGGTACACCTGGGTTTAAGCGGCAGTGAAGGCCCCCTGCCCCACCGCAGTCCTTGGTCTCGCACATTTGACGTTTTTGTCTGCTGACGTTTAATATAAGGTATATGTTTTCATACTTGAATGCATGAAATTGTGCAACGATTATTACATTTGTTTACCCTTTTTTTTTATAGATAATTTTGAATGATTTGTATGGTGTGAGGGTGGAGCATGGTGATTGGAGGGCAGAGTCATTTTGGAGTGGGTGTGGGGGGTAATAGGAATCCTCCCTGTTAGAAAGGCCCTGTGGTTAACTCACTGATTTAAAGCATTTGGAGTGTTACATTTGACAAGTTTGGTTTTCTTTGAATGGTCATTGGACGGCACCCCCAAAACATTTTACAGGATGATAGTTGGCTAGCATTTGGCTCTCTTGGCACCCAGTACTGCTTCTCACATATTTTAAGAAAATGGTTTGGTTTTACAGCAATCTGGAAGACTTCTCATCCAGAACATCTTACTCTTTGTCCAATTCTACAAGGTTGCCTGTTAAGGACCTTGCTCAAGGAATCAGAAATGGCAACTTAGTGGTGCCAGGATTTGAACTCCCAATGTTCTGGGTAAAAAAAGTCCTGCATCATAACCACTGACTCGTTACCTCCTATAACACCAAACCCCAAAAATGCTGCACCCCAAAACCACAGCGATTTGCCATTCACTTTCTCACAAATCAACATTAGTTCTTTTAGAAGTGGATGGAGACCACCCTGCAGATGTCTTGGTCTAGACCCAAATATGCGATTCCTGTATTGGCTAAAGAAAACACACCAGGGTTCGATTACAGTGGATTTATTACTGTAGATATGACAGCACCCTGAGACACTGGTCATAAATTGGTGGAACAGATGCTAGAAACAGACCATTAAAACTTATTCAGGATCTGAATTAATTCTTTAAAGAAATATTGTAGCAAAAGAGCTAAAAGTACAGTGGCTGTAGGTAGTGTTAGTGCATCTTAGTGTGGTAGTGTTGTTTTGGAAACTTGTTTCTACAAGGCTTTCCATTGTATATGTCATGTTTTGCCAAGCTACCACTGTTGGGCCCTTGAGCAAGGAATTTTACTCTATCTGTTCTAGGGCCACCGTACCATGGCCAACTCCTGACAACTTGATGGGAACGTGGAAAATCAGTGGTTAAGGCTCTAAGTTACTGATTGGAAGAGAGCAAGCCCCAGCTAGCTACCTTCTACCCCTAGCAAGGTAGCACTGTCAAGCCCTTGAGCATGGCTCTTAACACTTTGTGCACCAAGGACGCTGTGTCATGGATCCAGCTTCCTAACATTGGTGGGAATTGTGCTATAATGTACATGTGACACTTTGAATTCTCTTAAGTCATTCTTAATGGATAAGCATTATAAAACCACCTATTTCTCCATCAGGTTGTATTTGGTGCTTAGGATCCTTTTAAAGAAACAAACTGTGCTTAGTAACCCTTCCCTATAATAGAAACCATAGAAACTGGAAAAACCCAGAAATGAGCATCATACTACTAACCCTTCTCCAAACACTATGTGCTAAGCCCATGCTGTCCCCTAGGTCAACATGTACAAATCCATCATTCAGCTCCTCACAATGACAGTGTTCAGCGGGAGGGCACAAGGGCTTATCCGGTTACTCCAATGACCAGCAACAAACATGTCAGCTGATTCAATTATACACCAAGTGGCTGAGTCACAGTACCTGGCATTTCTAACTCAACATAATAGAAGGCTTTAAAGTCCTCTGTGAAACAGGAAGTATGATGTCCTCCATAATAATAATAATGGAAACTTACTGGAATTACGATATTCATTGCAAATAAAAGCTTATAAAAAATAGATATATTATTGCACATTGAACAGTTCAGCATTTAAAGGAGCCATTTAGACTGGGGGTTTCATGTGGTCTTTTAATGTGGAAGACTGAAAGACTGTGCGTATGTTTTGAAGAAAGAAAAAACTATTTCTTTTCTTTTCTTTTTTTTACTAGAATACACTATTTCAGCTTGTTTTTTGTGTTTTTCTTTCTTTTATGTTTCAAACAAGCACTAAAGGGGGAACAAAAGAGGGGAACAAAATCCCTTTAGATGTCATGCATATGCAAGTGATGTGCAATTTCTACCTTATATATAGGCTCTGTGCACCGAGGGGAAAATAGCATTCTAGACTATACAACTGGCATTTAAACCTCGAAGTGGATTTAACTGGCAATGTATTTCATGTAATCAGGCCATAAGCATTATGGTTGTGACCTTTACATACCGACATCGACTTTACAAATACAAATGTACATGCTTATAAGCTTTCTTTTAATTATCTTAAGTAAATCTTTAATGTACCAATTGGTTCCAATTGGGGTAATTCCAGTTTAATAACTCATTGCCATTCTTTATCTGGTCCATTTTAGATTTGGCTACATCACCAGTAGCACACACATGTTCAAAAACATGTCATTTCCATAAGGAAGCTATGGAAGATCAATGAGAGCTGAAGCAATTCACCAACCCACAGAAATGCCCTTTTTATAAGAAGGTGCTATTCGCCTTCAGTATCTCTGCTAGTGTTCTAGCTAAAGCGATGTGTCTTTAGACACCCTTCCACCCACCGACACCACAAACACGTATCGGTATCATTATTATCCAGGCTACTTTTGAAAATGATCTGCCTTGTAATGTGAGCGGAGGTCCCTGTGCTGCGGAGATCAGTTTTGGAGCAAGAACAAAGCAAACTATAGCATGGAAAAAAAAAAAAAACAAGAGCAGGTTTGACAAAAGGGCCAGGTGACAAAAATTGAACAACAAATGTGCTAAATGTCATCTAAACTAAGAATCATGGAGGAAGACTGCTCGAAATATAATGTATGAGCCGATCACTGTATGGAGTCACGAGACTCTAAACAGCTGTGTTTCAAAACAGCACCTGTTTGGGGCTCGTTTCTAAACGCAGCTCGTTGGAATAAATGCTTCCTGATCCAGGAAATGGGGCAGTCTGTTCCCTCTCGGACTCATTCGTGAATATTACATCTGTTCCTTTTGGTCGACAATGAACTTCCTGACCTGAACATCTTAACTCGTAATTTACTCCCCCCCAAGAAAAAACTTCATAATACCTCCATTTGCCCCAATGAGACATAGGAAGCACATGGGGAACACAATATTGGCACTAAAAGGATTTGCAATTGTTATCCTAGCACTAAAGCCCCGAGCCTAATCGTTGAAAGCCGATCTTCGTTTCTGGCCATCCTGCAAACGACTGGCCTCGTGTCTCGCTACATATCTCCGCTTCCTTCTCGAGCACCAGTTGGTACTTTGAGCAGTGAGCTGGACGTGTGGGAGAAGTGTGGGCGACAGCTGTGGCGACCCCAGAACGTCAGGAGGACCCTCGACCAAAAACATTTGTGTTTTTGATCGCCCACGTGTTACCCTGCGGCCTTTATGATAAGGAGCCGTCGCCATTCCAGCTAACAGCTGCGTCTATCCTGGGTTTCGAAAAAAAAGAGATGGGTAAACAAATTAGGGTGGTGGAGTCAAATAGGTAGCAGCTTCTGGATATTTAACACCTTGCTGAATGTTATTCTTTGCGTTTGCTAGCCTAAACCAAATATACGCAGAACCTTCTTTTGTTTCCTGGCATGCCATGGCCATGTGTGATCAAATGAATAGCTCCCTCTTTGGTAGGTAATATGATAAACCTTAGGGGCATCTTAAAACCCTTTGCAAAGAGCATGTCAGGATGGGATTACAATCCAAATCCAGGAATTTTGTCATTGCATATGTCACACTGGATCAGGAACTCGGATGGATGTTCCTTACATGAAGACAGGCTGCTTTTGATTAGACCAAAAGGAGCTATTCATGTTATATAAATACAAGGACATGCTCCAGAGCAGGGAGTGAAGAGGCAAAGAGAATGAGGACTAATAAGGACTCTGAGGTACTTTCATATACTCAAGGACAGGTGTGCCCTAGCTGTGAGCAACAGTTCAGGATCTTAGGGGAATTTCTTTTTTTTCCACCCCCCTCTACTGCTAGGTCATTCCTTTTACTGCTCAGCTCAAAGTGTGGGGGCAAACTGAGCAGCTCCTCTGCTAAAATCATTACACTGCTTTTTATGGTCCCCACTAGTGTAGGCACCATCGCGTTTAATGAGGGACACTGTCCAGCCCCCGATATTCTTTTTTTTTTTTACAACCTCCATTCCCCCCTCCCCAACTTAACAACCCGCCCCGGAGTCCCGGCCACTACCCAGACATCTGGCTCCTCCATCTTGCATGCTGGCCTAATGGGCAATTACCGGCTGCGCAAAAGGGCCGTGGGAGCAAAGGCGGATTTATCGTTCGATGCATTCCAAGCCGAGATCTTCAGTCCATCACCAGCGCATTAAGGCCTGCCGTAAGAGACAGGAGGCCCATCAGGTTTAATTTGCTTTAGCTCTACTTGAAAATGGCTATTAAAGACTCCCTGCGCACCATGCTAGCGTTCATATTAACTGAAAGCAGAAACGAGCCTCTGCCCCCTCGTTTAGTATCTGCAATTACCACTGCCTTCGGAGAACAGCCTTAAAAAAAAAAAGTCCTCAAGTACTCCGAGGACAAGGGTCAATACTTAAAGTTATTTCAGAGTTGTGCATTTTTTATAAACTAATCACCATGCCCCCACCTTAACCGTTCTTTAATTGTACTCCATTTGCCAGGCTTCGAAGGAAACAAACTCCTTTTGTTTTTCTTCCAATTACCATATATCCTGATTGGCTCTTTTAATGATAACTGGATGGTAAACAATGTCAATGATGATGACCTGCTGTTCGAGGTGAACCACTCATCCGGAGTTTAAGCAGTAAGCCAAGCCTTGTTCTCCGAGGTTTATACATTAGTTTAGTTCAGTCCCGCTATAAATTTTCTACAGTCCCTGTGTATTTAAGGTGCTATTACTACAAATGGCCGGTGGCTTGACAAGGATTACAAGTCCAGGTTTAATTGGACTGATTTATGAGAAAATCTAAACTCAATGTAGAGCCTTAATTAACTGAATCCTGGAGCACTTAAGAAACCCACATGACATAATATGAGTACTCATAGACACTAGTGTTCATTTGGTTTCCTGCTTCGTAATTAGCTTGAGTCCCACTGCCAAGAAAGCTGGAGGGAAATTCAAGATGAGAGCACTCTGTTGCCCCGGACAACCCGCTGCTTTTTCCATATTTCCAGCGACCCGCGTGTTGCCTTGCGGCGCATTCATCAAGCAGAAGGTTGGATGTACGAGCAGCCCAGTGCTGCTACACTACAAACTCAACAGTGTTATCCATGTCAAATCCATTGAAGAAAGCCTGGGGGAAGTCCATATGGGGCCGATGGATAGACTTTATTTCTCTCTCTCTCTCTCTCTCTCTCTCTCTCTCTCTGTCACACACTCCCACCCACACCCCCACACACACACACACACACACACACACACACACACACACACACACACACACACACACACACACACACACACACAAAGTTTGCTGAGCAACTCCTCCTGGGAGGCCAGTAAAAAAAAAAAGCTAACCTACAAGGTCATCACAAACACACACTCACACAGCTATAGAACTTGGGTATGGTTCTAATTTCCATCTCACCTTGTTCACGCTAACTTTCTCCACATTGCACATATAAAACTTTTTAAAAAGTCACATTTTTATGCACCTAAAACATCAACAATAAACATTAGCAGATTTACAACCTTTCTATAGCATTTATATCGTAATTCGAGCTCAAATTCTTTGAATTAAATGTAGTTTCCTCTTTCTGTCATCGCTGTTCATTTATTTTGGGGCATTTTATTATGTTTATTGTAGTTTGATTTGTTTACTTTCTGTTTATACATGTTAATAGATAGATAGATAGATAGATAGATAGATAGATAGATAGATAGATAGATAGATAGATAGATAGATAGATAGATTATAAAGCACTCTAAAAAACATTAAATAAAATAAAAAATAATTAGAAACATGCAATAAATACTATTTTCAAAGTAAAGATAAATTGAGCAAGAAAAAAGATTATAGGTTTAGAATTTTATTCAATATAAAAAGAAAACAATTTATGAAAAATGTTTTTTGGCATATAAAAAGTACAATATTTCATAATTAAACAAATATACAGTAAATAATAATAATTTATTAATATTGTTATTATTATTTTTATTGCAGCAGCAACAGGAGTAGGATGATGAGGATGATGATGATGATGATGACGTTAACTCAAATTTGAAACCCGCCCTCCCCCCACCCCCATAAAGTTCAATTTTGTCCATTTAAGGGCAAACAGCTCTGACTCATTGCACCTCACTTCCTTGTGGAAAGCAAAAAAAAAAGCGAAAGCATCTCTCCCACGGTGCATGTAAACCTTCACATTCTTTCACCACTGGGTGAAAAGGTCTTTACATTTTGTAACTGCCAAGCAAAGAGGATTTTTTTTTAACAAAAGGTTAAACCTGCTTTCAGTTCCATGTTCAGCCATAGGGGTGACTTCCTCTGCCTACTAAAGTGTGTAACAAACCAAACGCAGCAGAAAAAAAAACACCACTTCAAGTGAGCTGTCAGTGAATAAAAATGTCATCGCTGTTCCTGCCCTAGCCCTAGACCAAACCCTCAGCCCCTGCCGCATTCCCTGCTCCGAATAGAAGCCTCAACACTAGCCCTAGTCCAAAACCCAGCCACAGCTCCATCCCCTGCCCCAACCCCAGCAATACCCCCAGCTACAGCCCCTGCCCCAGGCCCAGCACTTGCCCCAGCTCCAGCCCAAACCCCAGTGACAACTCCATCCCCTGCCCAAACCCAAGCCACAACTCCATTCCCTGCCCCAACCCCAGCTCCAACACTAGCCCCAGCTCCGTTTCAAAACCCTGAGAAAGGTCTCGTTTCCGCCGAGCCATTTGGCTTCGAAAGTGAGTGCAGCGTGACGACATGTTGCACTGACACCTTCGAGCTTTTATGTGCTTCTCTGCAACAGGTGCCTTTCGACCAATTAACACCTGCGCTCCCGCCGGCCCCCTCCGCTGCGAGAGGAACAAAACGAGTGTGTCGAGGTGTTAGAGGATCACTTCCAGCCCGTTTACAGGGTGGCTATTATCCACCCAGGCCTGAGTGGGGAGCCTGAGAATAACGATCGGCTGACATGGCTGAAAATAAACCCTTTCGCGGAGGCATGTGTTTACGCTCGGGTACACTTCCAGGTGTATCTGCACATTCTCCGGATTTCATATAATGACTTTGAAGAAGACGTAACGCCTTGTGTGGTGTGATTACAGCTTTTTTTATGCAACAGATACACAAACGGTGTGAGAAAAAAAAAAAGGAATATGACGTTTCATTAGGAAAGCAATACGTCTAAACGTCTGGTACGATTGCCAGGAACTGGATTTGTGGTACATCAGACACTTTCCCCATGGCTTATGCATTAATTACATGGAAAAGAAAGTCCCAAAAATATTTGACAGAAAAAATTGTTATCTTCATTCTGTAAGGTGTGTACTTAATGTTATTATTATTTTTGTTTTGAGCCTAGCAACCATCTCCTCTCACCTCTCAAGACTCTTCCATTCTTTAGTTCCCCTTCATAACTCTCTGCTCTCTGTTCCACTTTCTCACTCGATCTCTCCAGTGACAATCTCTAGTCCAGCTGTCACATTTTTTCCCAGAGAAACAGATAAAACTTGAAGTGACAAGCCCACATCTTAACTCTCTCGATTTTTTAAGAGTCACGCAGGACTTGTTAGCAAAAAAAGCTGGCTAAGGAGGCTTCATTCTTCTGCCTGCCATGCTGGTTTTCATTTCCTAAAAGATTTGATTTAGCCTCAAACAGGAATCCTGGACTTTTACAGTGGGATATCACTATACAGCTTTTGGTTAGCTTATTAAAATATCTCAAACAAAAATCCTTTGACCTTTTCTTTTTTTTTTTTGCTTCAGATTTCCGCAGGCGAAAACCGGGTCATTATGCTCTATAATATATAATTTGCTAATTATTACTGTAATGTCGGCCTTTGCGATGCTGATACTGCCAGCATGGTATTATGTACCTTAGGAATTTGCACAACTTAATTCTTTTAATTAAAAGTTCTAAAGGTTACGCTTGAGTTTTGAGGGATACAATGTCGTAATTTAGATTCGATTCAGTTTTATTCGGAGAGCGCTTTTTCTCAAAGCAATTTTATAAAGTTAAAGGTGCTTTAAACTTGTTAGAAACTAATATATTTTTCACATATCTACATTTACACTCATAGCATTTGGCAGATGCCCTCATCCAGGGTGATTTCTGTTTATCTTATTCATACAACTGAGCAGCTAAGGGTCTTGCTCAGAGGCCCAGAAGTGGCAGCTTAGGGTAGGTGGGATTTGAACTCACAACCTTCAGATGCAATGCCTTAACCACTAACCACCTCCCCCACATCCCAGTGATGTTAGAAAGCTGGGGTCAGAGCGCAAGGACCGCACCCCAAGAGCACAAAGTGGCTAAGAGCCTAGCTTAAATGCCCCAAGAGTGGCAGATTGGCAATAGTGGAGCTTGAACATCCAACCTTCCAATCTTGAAAACAGAACCTTAACGACTGAGCTACTTCCCCCGAGGATCAGCAGAAATAAAGAGGCTATAAACTTTCTTTCGGCTTCTCCCATTAGGGGTCGCCACAGCGGATCATCCATATGTTTGATTTGGCACGTTTTTACGCTAGATGCCCTTCCTAACGCAACCTTCCCCATTTATCCGGGCTTGGGAACGGCACTAAGAGTGGCCGGGGTTAGTTTCCTGAACGGGGATCGAATCCAGGCCGCAGCGGTAAAAGCGCCGCATCCTAACCACTAGACCACCAGGGAGAAATAAAGAGGCTATAATCTTATATAAGTTGTATAAAAGAATGTGGAATTTTGTGACTATACATTTGTTCCTTATAATTATGTTTGTTTCTAATGAGTGATCCAGTGGCGACTATGGCAAGGAAAAACTCCACAAGACTACACAAAGAAGAAACCATGAAAGGAACCGGATTCAAAAAGGAGCTTTTTGGATCTTCAGGCTGTTCATATGGAACCATCCCAGCTGCACAGGGTACTTGATTAATCTTTTGGAAAGGCAAAAGAGTAATCGGCTCTGAGAGTAATTACAGCTGCAGGGAAAATGAACCTCCATATCATTTCCATAGTAATAGCTGTACAATGTTGGTACAAGATGGTTATCTCTGAGGAGATGCTAATTTCATGAAACACATTTATGGAAGGAGCCTCCAGCGTCAGTACAGAGGTCGGCATGTTTATCCTTTTTAAAAATAATATAGACTGATGACAGAGCAAAAGTTGTCATGCTCTATCACTACGAGGTGTGCTGTTAAGGGAAAATAATCAACCTCAGCCCTGTAAAAGTGACTCTGCCTCACATTAGGGTAGAACTCTATCCTCTTTCTGAAGTTTTCCAATCCCCAATTAAAATACCAATCTTGTGTATTTTCCACTTGTCGATGATCTGTGACGTGTGAAGCAGAAAAATGACAACGTACAAAACTAGTTGTCCCTTCACACGCTCGATACACCTCAGCGATTCAAGCGCAAGCCCGTATCCGGGGCTGTGTATCCTCCCCGCTGATGATTAAGACAGATTCCGTTGGACGGCCATTGCGTTCAACCTCCTGCCAGGATACGGATCCATAAATCAGCACGTGGGAGGCGCGGCCGGGCCGAACTCGAGCAGCCACTGCATCATCTGGGGAGTTATGGGACGGCGCACGAGTGCTGCTTTACTCTTGCTGACAGCTGCATCTATGAACGACTAGCGCTCGCACCGCACACTGAACATCAGTCATCCGTGTTCAGGAGAACAGGGCTGTGTTTGGATTGTTCCGATCGGGTTAGAATGCGCAAGGAGACGACGAGCCTGATAAAGCAGCAACACCAATAGTGTGTTAGAGAAATAAAGAGTGTTTAGAGAAACAAGGGAAATGACTGTGTGTGTGTGTGTGTGTGTGTGTGTGTGTGTGTGTGTGTGTGTGTGTGTGTGTGTGTGTGTGTGTGTGAGGATCAGAGGGTTTCTCTTAACAGAAAGTCTGTGCCAATGCCTTGAGACCATAGCAAGAACATTTATAAATCTTTTTTATTTTTTTATTTTTTATTTTTTTAATCAAAGAAAAAGAAAAAAATAATGAAAAACAGTGTTATTTTTTTATTTTTTTAAATCTGCATTCTGGGAATAAATAATGAATGATTTTAATTGAAATTAAAATAAGACCTCATTCATTGTTTGTGGATTCTGGGCCTAACCAAGTAAGGAAAAGAAAATAGTGGTCTAGTGGTTAGGATGCGGCACTCTCACCGCTGCGTCCCGGGTTCGATCCCCGGTCAGGGAACCAACCCCAGACAAAATTTGGGAGGGTTGTGTTAGGAAGGCGGAAAAACATATGCCAAATGAAAACATGCGGAAGATCTGCTGTGGCGACCCCTAATGGGAGAAGCCGAAATAAAGTTTATACTGATGGACTTACTGTTTGCTATAGACATCCGCCCATTCTGTTAAACATTACACACTGAACATTGTACATTCTGGACATTACACAATGGACATTTCCTACTACATCCCTACCTCATATAAATCACACCTTAACTCTTCCATGTCTAATGTCTACATTTTATTCATTTGTGTTTAATGTTACTCGCGCTGTTTAACTCTCTATGCACCTTGAATTTCGTTCTTTTGTATACCTTGCATGTTGAAGAACGACCATAAAGCTAGAGTTGAGTTGAGTAATATAAAGCATGACACGCGACACACACCTTACACAAGGGCGCACGCATGCTATTACTGCACCCGGTCTGCATTTCCAGCTGCCATGACAGTCAAGGTCGGATCAACGTAAATAGATTTGCTTTGGACCTTAAATTCCACAGTTCTCTGACTACACTGATAAAATCCTGAAAGGAGAAAAAAAATAGTAATAAATCGACGGCCGTGGCAAACGGGAAATGGAAATGCATCATAAATTCGGGGAAATGGCTGCCTCTGATGCACCTGTCAGCGCTCTCAGAGTTTAGGAGGAGTAACGGAGTGTGCGAAATCCACTGCATTTTCACAGCACAATGCCTCGTTATTGTGCCACTGACCTCAGGCCTTCGGAGACAACGCGGTCACTGTTGAACACCCGGAGTTAAAAAAAAAAAAAAGCCTCTCACGACGGAATGCAGGCCCACCGGCCCACCAGCATCTGTCATTTTCCTCCACTTATTCAATTTGCAAGCGGAAATTTAATAGGCCGCACAAGGAAAACCGCTCATTTGCAAAAGCTACAAAGGCTCATAGGCAGTAATTATGTGTGTGGCAGATTTTTCTTCTTTTTTTTTTTTTTTTAGGAGCGCGCTCTGTAAACTACATCCACCACTACAGACTTTTTCCCGTCATGACTTCGCTCACAATATTAGCGCACAGGGTTCGGAAAAGCTCGCAAGACTCCGATAATCAGCTATAAAAATCCGTCTCTCTGTACATTAAATCCTCCAATACCCACATGGTAAATCTGCTTGATCCACTCTTCAAGCTGTGCACTTTCCACAAGCAAAACGGAGAGGAGATCAGAAACCGCCCCTTTAGTATAAAAAAACAAAAACAACACCCAATACACAGGAGATCTCGGGGTGGGAAAAAAAAAAGGGAAGAAAGAAAGAAATCAAGCTCATGTAAACATGGGATGGAAGCCAGAGGACTGTGAAATGTAGGTTGGAGGGAGGGTTCACGTTCCTTTGTGGCCTCCCACAAAGAAAAGACATGGAAAAAACACACACACAAACACACACATATAGACACACGTGTGCTTTTTTTCATGACCTCTTAAACCATGACAAGCTCGTTGTTTTGTCTGTACTTTCGGCGAGAAATAAGTCAAAAAACAAAACACTTTAGTGTGTGTCATCATAAAAAAGTCTCCCAGACTCTGTATTGTGTTACAATTATTATCGTTTAGAGTTCGAATTAATGCCGTAGAGCCTCCAAGACTTTTTTACCTTGTGACAGGTTCATGTTTAAGAAGTAAATTTGGCAAAAAGTCCTAAAAACAGAAGACGTCCTGACACTGGAGACACAAACTTTCCACAAATCAAAAGAAAGAGACAAGGGTAAGGTTCAGAATGCGAAGACGAATAAAACTCTGTATGTAGGAAAGTTTTAGTTAGCATAGCTAACATGAACACGCTAACATGAACACGCTACGCTACACGGTTTGCATGGACAGTAGTTTTCTGTAGGAATAGTAGTAAGTTCAGTACAGGGAGTGGTAGCTGGTTAAGGTGCTGGGTTATTAATTAGAACGGTCGGGGGGTTCAAGCTAAGCTGCCATTCTTGGGCCCTTTAGCAAGTCTCTTAACCCTCTGTTCTCCAGGGATGATGTATCATGTCTAACCCCAACTTGATGTGCGCAGAAATTTCACTGTGCTGTAATGTATATGTGACAAAGGCTATTCTATTCTTCTGCTAATCTCTGGATAACATCAGAGCTAGACACGAGTGCCACCCGTTGTATTTTTAGCGACTTTAGCTAGAATGTGTGACTGTGGGACGTGGTAGCTCAGTGTTAATGTTCTGAGTTACTGATCGGAAGGTAGGAGGTTCAAGCCCAAGAAATGGCCACGCTGACATTTTTAGGCCCTTGAACAAGACCCTTAAGGCCCTCTGCTACATCATGGCGCTTTCCTAACATTGCTGGTACATGCGAAGAAAAAATTTGACTATGCTGTAATGTACATATGACAATTCAAAAGCACACTTTGACTTTTGACGTTAATTTAAGCAGGAAAGTCGTTTTGATTCGGCACCTTCATAGAGTGATCCTTGCTGTTTGTTTCTTCTCTTTCCCTTATCATACTGTGTATGTAGTCCTGTTTATGATCAGAGTAAATTTGCATTATACACGTAAAAAAAAGTAAACAGAAACAAAAACTAGTACTGGCTAATAGCCAAATACATCACAAAACAAACACACATTACCCACTTTCCCTAGATGTACCAAGGGGAACATAACAATAGGGGAAATTGGGATTTTTGCCCATGTTTACATGGAACTGGGGGAAATACGTCCCCGTTTTAAACACTATCCACTTTGTTTCTTCCTAGCCGTTCCCTTAATTAATCTGCTATCCAATAATATGCCTCTCTCAGTAGAAACGTTCAATAAATATATCACATTATTGATTCATTCACCAACATTTTCGATGGTCCAGAACACTTACTACCAAGCGCAGCGATTTCAGACGGACGCTATTCTATATATCGTGTTTGCTCAGGCATAAAATTCTGTGAACAGGTTTCTAAGAAAAGCAACTCTGCCGTGACCTAGGTGAGCTTTCAAGCTGCTCAAGCCCTGCTGCCGGGTCCAGACGGCCACTCTCTGTGTCAGTCATGCCAGGCGGGAAAAGTTCAGAGAGGCTGCCTGAAACATCGCCCGAATTAATGGAAGGCAACTGTCTCTAAAGTCTTCCAGTTAGCACCTGCAGCCTCGCCTGCCAGAGGTTACAGTGGGTGTCTTTACACAGAGAGAATAAAAGAAAGAGAGAAAGGGGAGAAATAAAGAGGAGATGAGGGTTGAACAGAAAGGTAGGAGAAAGAGAAATAAAAGTGTTTTTTTTTTTCACTGTACAAATCCATCATTCCACAGTCTGTCCATTGTCCATTACACATTTTATTTCCCTTGTCATTTGGCCTGTATATGATCTAGTACCACGGCTAAACACTTTTGATGGCGGGTTCTCGAAAGAGCCAAATGGGTGGAGCTGGAACTCCTGTTTGGACAAATGCTTTCATCAACGCATCATGCTTTCAGAACATTGTAGTGGTGACAGTCAAGCCAATAAGTCCCGCCCCCAATATATATATATAGTCGGTATCTTGCACATATAATACAGTATGTAAAAAAAGTATCCAAGAAAAAAAATCTAAAGCATCGCTAACTGAATTCTGATTGGTTGGAAAATGGTGCTTAATTAACTAACAAGCTACTGCTTTTATTATTTAATAAACATAATTTATTAACGCATTCATCCACACAATGCGTTATCGTTTCTATAGCAGCCACTTAGTCGTATAGCAGACGCTCTGCATAGATCCGTATTGAATATGGTGAAGCTTTTTTGTAAGTGTGTTGACACTTTGTAAAAGAGAGAGAGAGTGAGAGAGAGGTAAAGTTTTTTTGAAGCAGAGAAAAGGAGGTGAGTTTTGTGCATGTGTATGTGTGTGTGTGTGGGGGGGTGTAGACTGGGGGGAGATAAAGATAAAGCAGAAGAGTGTTATCCAGAAGATGAGTGTGCGCGTTGGAGGAGTGGGAGTGCGAGAAGAACAGAGAGGCTTTGCATCCTTAATGAGCTGGATGTTTTTCTGCGCGTCTACCGTCGCCTGGTCGATCGAATTACCTCCCGGCGCTTGTGCTGCGCTCGCGACCCGAATGCGTTTTACGTTTCGTAAACAAGGACAATTACGTCGCTCCGTGCGCGAATGCTTCGGTTAGGACGTGAAACGATGCCTGTATGGAAGCGTTCTTTTGAATAGGAACCTCGTGTGTGTTATCTTGAAACGTCTCAAAAGTGTTCGTCTCAAAAGCTGGGGTTGGAGCCTTAATAGCGTGGGCCCCGAGGCTTTAATTCAGGCCATGTCTCGTTTAGTAGCGCAGAAAAGGGACGTCGGAGCGGTCCACATCAGATTTATGTTGCCATTTTCGCTCGGTAAAGGATGTTAAGCAGTGCCCCTTCTGGCTAGATGCCTCCTAGACCGTAATTGGAGCGTACACATACCAGACTGTGCAGATGTGGTCTATCACGGTTTCTCAAGCTAGTGTGCATTCGAAGCTTGCACTCCAAACACACACACTTATACTGTAATGTTTTTTTCTTTCAGCCTCTGGTTTGTGTCACAGTAAACGGTCAAGCCAGCAGTGCTGTGTTACGAGGCACAGTAACATCAGTTTGAGATGGAGGAGTGTGTTTTCCTTTACCAGGTCACTCAATAAAGCTCGAACGGCAACCCTGAGAAACCCCTCCGTACGTGGTCCCATGTTCGGTCAGGAAATAATTGATGAACCCTGAAGACAATCATTAAAGGCGTGTCTATGAAACAAGATATACATTATCAATAATGTATAAAGCCCTGTGACATCGTGTATCATAATGTCGATATCGTATCGTCGTATCCGTACGGCCTTGCTGTTCATTATGGTCTGTCATGAGTTAGTTTCTTTTCTTTTTTTTTTTCGCAGCGCTGCTGTAAATTAAAGCTTGCCCTTGATGTGTTCTCTCCAGATTTAAATAAATTAAATGAAATGAAAGATCACAGAGAGGGAGGCACTGACAAGTGAGGGTTTCAGAGCTGGGGACGAAGCTCCTGGAAACCTTCCAGCCAACACACACACACAAAATCTTCTATTACATAAATTAACGTGATGCTCTCTCCGTCCAGTGGAGCCTTCTGACTCGATAGCCTCTCGTAGGAATTAATGGATGGGCAACAGAGTCCACCTTTACCACGTGTGAAGTGCTGGACGACGGTGGAAAAGAAGAAAGACTCTAGACACAGCCCCCAGAGCTTCGTTCTTAATTTCCTCTAGGTATCTCTCTGCAATCCTGGGCATCATCAATTATTCTTCATCAGTCATTTATCTGGCTTTAGAGTGACACAGAAGGTCAGGAATGAAGGTCAGAAGGCCAGCAGGAACAATCCATCACAGGAGACAAGGAGATGGAGAGAGAGAAAAAAAGGAAAGAAAAAAAAGGGATGCCAAGACTAAAAAAAGAGCTGGAGAAAAGAGAAGAGGAGGACGAGCATGCCGGTTCGGAAATGCCACTGTGAAACCCGAGGCCTGGGTGGAAAGTGTTTGATCGCTGGACCTGTGACTCCCATGGTGGAAGCAGACCCTTGTTAGTGTGGTTTCTGAATCGGGGGTCAATTACCATCATCTCCCACTTTCACCATCACCTCTGCACAGCAGCTGAACCTGTCAGGGGTTAAAACGAAAAAACAAAAAACAAAAGCAAGAGCGATATTCTCTTTTCAGTTTAAATGCATCTGTATTATCATTTAGTTTTAACGCTTTGCTGATCTTCTACCGTCCGCTACCATCCGAGTTTCTCTATTTCGTCGTCTTTTCTCCTCGTTCCACACCTGGCTCGGCTCATAACGGAAACCGATTACCTGATGAGCTGAAACCAATGAGTGGGAGAAAGACAAAAGCATTCCAAGAGCAAGGACTGAGAAACCCACCATTTCACCACCACAGCCACCACCACCACCTCCTCCTCTTTTTCCTCCTCCTAGTGCGTTTCCAGGAGATGAGCTCATTGTTGATTTATTATGGCAGCCTGTGTCCTGCGAGTGTCATGCCTGGAGATCCAAGCACTACAGGAGACAGGCGGTGCCAGAGGGGAAACCTGATGCCCATATTCGGAGAACAAACAGTTGCCAAAGACAGAGCCACACCCTGCTCTGGGCCCGTCAAAAGAAAAAAACCACAGCTAAAGAAATAAAAAAGGGGAATAATAGAAGAGCCGGGATTCGCAGGGATTGAATTGTTTTCTCTAGTTCAATGCTTTAATGGAGGATTTCTATGGAATCTTCAACCTACACAATAAGCATTGAGATGGGTGGAAAACAGTGAAGGGAAAAAAGCAAGCAAGACACGAGAGACATGAAAATAATTAGAAAAAAAAAAAGAGAGATTTCTTTTTATACACCAAAGCACTCAGCCGCTAGATCAATCGAAATCGTAGGGTTAAGACGGTGCAAAGAAGTTCCCGAGAGAACCTGGGAGCGAGCAGCGGGGCGCGAGATACAGAAACATCGCACAGCATGGGGTTAGAGATCATACGCGAACATCTGCGAGGTATGAGTGCGAGCCGGACGTTCTATATATGCCGAATATGAGGACTTGAAGAGACAGCAACCGAGATCTGAGAGATGCTGTGGAACAAACGAGTAAAAAGAGGAACAGCAAAAAAACATGTTAAAGATAGATAGATAGATAGATAGATAGATAGATAGATCGCCTCACATAAAGCCTTTTCTCTGTGTGATTCTGTGAAAATCAAGAACTTTTTTCTGTGGGGTCCAAATGATCCAGGGTCCGGTACCAGTGTGTGGCCCTGTGATTCGGGACCCCAACTACAGCCAATACTACAATACCACAGTTCACCTCAAGACATTGTTGCATGTGTAAAAATCTACTGTTTTTATCGCTCTTGTATATAAAAGTAATTCCTTAGGCATTCCATCTTAAGCCTCAAGCCAAAGTAAAAAAAAAAAAAGAGAGAAAGAAAGCTAGAGAACAAATAGGGAAATGGGAGAAGAACTAGTTGAGAATGCAGAACATTGAATCCAAGGTTGCCATCAATGGCAGCAGCAAGCTGCCAGAAAGTAATTCAGTATATTTACATTCACATTTCCAGCAATCAGCAGACAGAATCAGCAGGACTTCCAAATTTCTTTAAGTCTTTATTCTAAACATAAGTAGAAAAAAAAAGATGGAATTGAAAACACTTTATTCATTGGGCAACCAGGAATTCACATCTTTTGACTTTCCTTACATACTTCCCATCCATGTAAAGATACAACGATCTCTTCATCTATTATAAATGTGTGAGATTAAATGTCGAAAAAAAACCACCAACATGGCCGAATGTTCTAATGTGGAAGTTGTGTCTCAGTGTTTAAGGCTCTGGGTTAAAGATTGGAAGGTCAGGGGTCCAAGCACTGGTATATCGGGGCCCTTGGGCAAGGCCCTTAAACCTTCAAAAGTGCTGTATCATGGCTAAACCCATGTTGGTAATATGTCTGGGATATGCGAAAGAAAGAATTTTACACAGCCCTTTAACATTAAAATGACAAATGCAATCATCCATAAATGATTAACTTCTTGGGCTTTTTCACATACCAACAAAAAAAAACTCTAAAGAAAACACTTCTATTCAACAACATGCATACGTGGATGGAGCTTTACGAGCCTTACTCTCAAAGAACTGACTGAGCAAGCTCAAGAAGCGCACAAAGAAGCTGCGAAGCCAGCAAAAAAAATAAAAATCCATCCACCCGTACTGTAGCGAGACCACCCACCACTCTAATGCGTATATCCTGTACACATACAAAAACACTTGTGAAGCTGTAGGTGGTATGAACATCTCGAGAGGCCCTCTGCTTGCACAGCTGACGAAGGCCATCTTTGGACAACACTTAACTTCCACTACCTTCACCTTTATTACTGAAGTGGGCTGCTCTCTAAATCGTCCCTCATGTCTACATGAGTATACGGAAAAGAAGATACAAAGATCGAGAGATAGAGAAAGAGCAGCGATGGAGACGAGACACGGAGAACGAAGAAAGAACGAAAGGAGAGCGTGCAGGGGCGACGGAGAACGAAGAGAGAGGTCTAAATACAAGGGGACATTGAGTTGCTTGGCGAACTGGCAGAGGAGAGCATACTGGGCCTCTTTGTAGAGGAGGAGACACAAGATCAAGCCAAACAGCCTTCACCCCTGACGGAAGAATAAAAAAAGGAGGAGATGAAGCAAACGTGGGAGGGGGGGGCACACACCAGAGAAAGAATACAGAGGGGAGAAAATACACAAGGAAGCATTTTTTTTTCTTTTTCTTTCGCTAGAATAAACATTTCTCTGCAAAAGTGTTGATCTGCTGTCTGCCAAGTGCCAGGCTTCTCTATGTGTTTCTTTTGTCTGCCGCTTTCCCTCCCCCATCTCCTTCGGCTGGAGCAGAAAGCCAGGTCAGCACTGCTATTTCTACTCCCTCTCATTAGACGTGCGGGTCGTACAACTCTCTCTCTCCACGGCAACGTGAAGGTAAATCAAAATCAGCGCCGAGAAATGTGGAGTAGGTTAGCTGAACTGTGTCTCAGCATGAGAAGAAAGCTCTGTCTGTACATAGAAAAAAAAAGAAAACGAACACAAAACAACAAGCAAAGTACAAACGTGGCGTATCAGATGTTCGTCCCGTGACGCCGTCCCCTCCTGTGTTGGCACAGGTGCATTTTGCAATCATATCGCCAAAAAAAAGGCTTCGTTTTCATGAGCAGACACTAGAGCTGGAAAATGACTATCATCATAAAGTGTGCAAAATGACGGCTTGTGCTGAGAGCGTCTGAGTGGTGCCTTTTTTTTTTTCTCGAATGGGCTAAAAAATTCACAGGAAATTTGACCAAGTGACAAAGGAAGTAGAGAAAGAACTCTCCATGGACCCAAACCTGGCAACCTTGTGAGCTGAGAGAGCTGAGGCGAGCTAATTATATGCCAAGGGCAACCAGCCTCAAACCCAAAAACAAAGAAGGTGATGTAGATAAAAAAAAAAAAACCTGAACCCTAGAACCTCATTCGACTGCCTAATGTCAGTGTCACTCAAATTCTCGGCTTGTGATAACGACCTGAGAGCCGTGAGACAAAGAGAGAGGACACATGGGTGCTAACATTAATGCTAACAGCTTTATCAGTAACCAGGACATTCCTAACATCCTGTGCTGCCGCAACCCAGGCAAGACACTGTCCAGACTACCTGCTCTGATAGGAATGCAAAAGCCACAGTGGTCAAACATGAATAAAAATAAGAGCTCGCACCGCTCAGTAAAGGTCAGCGACCTTAAAAGGAGCTCGCCAATTAGCTGCGCCGGCTTTGCCACTCTCGAAGCGCTAAGGTCTGGCCGTGTCACAGACACGTGGTACCAAAACCCAAAGGGGCAACCGAGCTGCCAAAAGGTGTTGCAATAAACCAGCTAAAACGTGTGAGGAATTCAATCGAGGCACCATTTGTTTCCTGCTGATTTTTACATAGATGAAGTGTGTGACATTTTGCTAAAACTCAACCCTGTTACTTAGTATTATGTATTACACATTATTACACACTGCAATTTTTAATAGATCTCAAAAGTCGGACTATGCGACATTGACATAAACACTCACTCCTTGTTCATGACACATAATAAAAACGTCATACAAACACGCTTTTGTCCTTCATAACTCGATACGTTTCTCTTCTTGAAGTAGCGTCCACCTCGCTTGTTTCCACATTTTCCTTGAGGTGGATTGAAGTTGCCGTGCTAATCGCTCAGTCAGGATCGGCGCTCCTATTGGTTCTTGGTTTAAGAAGTCACAATCGTGTTGTGAACAAACCACCGATTAAAGACTACAGATTTTAGCCTCATTTTAGCCTGAAAATTTGTCTCAGATGACCAAATAACAACCAAAATCACACAGTGTGCACCTGTTTTAAGATATTTAAGATTTGTTTATGAATGATTAAATGCAATTGCGATTTGTAAGCAGCTAGAAGGCACCACAATGCTTAAAATTCCAGTTTACGATTACATTTACAGCGTTTAGAGTGGCTGAAGCCCTCATCCAGAATGAGGTACAAATGTGCTTTATCAATGAATAAATCAACACTGGTTTGATAGGCTGCAAACAGGATACTATCAGCCTACAAATGCTGTTGGGACGAATTATAGCATTTTTTTAACACAAAGACATGAAACAAACACTGAAAATAAATGCTAGTTCTAGTTTTTTTATGCTGTTCAGACATCCAGGGGGAAATTCATTCCACCACCTCAGTACCAGAACAGAAACGAGTCGATGTAGACTTACCTCTTCCCCTGAGAGATGGCGATACCAGTCGGTTTTAGTATGCATTGCGAGCAATAAACTTTTCCCAACAAGTTAATGTTTGGTTTAAAAGCTGCTCCAGCGTAGAAATGATACACGCAAGCGGTATCGACTCACTACATGTCAGATGACGCTGAGGTCATTAAACACAACAAACTGCAGCCTATAAAAAGCAGGTCTCGAAGGGACATCTCACAACGTCTCAAATAATCACGCACAATGTCATTTGTTTCAAAAGTTTTACCATAAAAGAGTTCCTGTACCTTATCCATTCCGAGCGCTGCTTTTTTAAGGAGGACAAAACCAAACACCTAAAACCATATGGGTTTTTGCTTGAAGCTTGTTCTTAATGGGAGATTTAAAAATTCAGAAATGTCACAAAAATAACAACAAGCAGGCAGAAGGCAACAAGAAGTTTGGCTAACATGGATGAGACAGAGGGGAGTCAGCGATGGAAACATGACTGAGAACAGAGACATTCCTGATCACCTGACCATCAGAATTTGAAATGATTTTGTATTGATATACTAATATGATGTGCGGTCCGGTTACCAGCGTGACACTAAAACAGGAGGTAGTAAAGGCTACTTTTTACTTAAGTACATGTCAGAGCCCAAAGTTCATAACTTCAGTAAAAAAAATGTATCAGTACTTCAACTTTTACAATTTGTATAAAACATAAGGGGTTTTTTTACTTCTACTTGAGTAAAGCATGTCTGTACTTTTGCAATCTCTGGTCTGATACCAAAATAAATCACAATACATATATAAATCATGGCAGTACATAAGAACCGTGCAAAGCATGCAAAGCAAAATAATGGTGCATGTAATAGGCACAAGTGCAGTTCTCTGGGAAAGACAGTGTCTTTCATTGAAGACCCTAAACATCCATCAGCATGATCTGAGAACCGAATGCAACCTTCATTACAATGTATTGATCAACCCAAAGACCCTGAACTCATCAATCTATTCCCTTCTCACTCCAGAAGCAAAAACTAAGCAAAAAAGAAAAATGGGGGTGGTTAGCATTTCTGGCCCAGAAACCCTAGACATTGTGGCCTGGATGAGAGATCAAAAGGGATCCATTTCAGCAGTCAGGCTGTGCTTCATATCCAGATGTAGAAACAGATAAGAATGAAGATTTCACCGAAGAGACAAGACAATAAGGCGGAGGGAACAACTGAGATCAGCTTCTGACTCAGTGGCTTTATTGGGAGCACTGTGAGCTGAAGTCATGGATCTTGTTTCCCCCCCGATGTCTTACAGCGTGTCACATTTGGAATCAAAATCGAATCCATCTCCCGCTGATACTGCAGTTGTTTCAATCGCTAGGATGTGCAAGGCCACATGTGCGCCATCCATCTTCCGACAACGTAAAGCCTGACAACAATATTCCACGAATTCCAGGCCCAATTTGACTAGGCCCCGAGTTACTATTCTTCCCTCCATAGTCCAGCCATGGTCGTGTCATTAGACAAGGTCTTGCCATTAAGTGATTTAAGGTTATTTGCTCGTCCACAAACCAAACACATGCTACGTTGGATGAAGAACATGCCTCGGGGGCCATGAATTTACAGCGACTAGGTCGTGAAGGTCAGGCTTGGCCAAACACTACTCTCTAAATAGTCTAAAGTGGTTCAAGGTGTAGCAGAAGCGGCTGTAATGGTGCGTGCAGACATCACAGAAATCCTCAACAACCCTCTATGTGTTGCCACAGAAATAGAAATTCTTTTTAAGGCAGAGAATAGTAAGGCCAGGATCATGAATATGGATTTTTAAATAAAAATTTGCTAAATAATGTCGGATACCTTATGGGCCGGCTTCCTCGGTGGAAATGCCGTCCCTGTTTAATCCATTCCTATTTAATTTACTGGGATTAAGGGAACAATTGGGGTTTCTGGCTATTTCCATTAGTAGGGTTTTATTTGGTTTTGGAGCAGAAATTCTGTAATCCTAAAGCACCATATTCATTTAGGATTATTAAAAAAGTATAATAATTGCCCCTCTTAATGCATTTTTCAAAATTCAATTCATTTAAATGCCCAGATTTGGTGTTTAATAGCATTCTTTACCCATTCCTTATGGTAACACCATGACACCAAATTGATACCTAGACCGAGTCTTAAATGGGAAAGATTTTGAAAAGGGAAGAATGTGTGCAAAGTTACACTGGGTTACTACTAGATCATTTCGAGAGGAACATCTGATCGAACCAGGTTCTTCATGGCAAAATGTTCAAGTTTGTATATGTTCTGTATGCTTTTACAGTTTCTGTAATGTTCACTGGTAAGAGTAAGTAATCTCACCCAAAACATGCTATTTTAATGATATAAGATATCACAATAATTAGAGGTCAACCGGACTTGGAACGTACTTGTGATAACCGATTATTTAACCAATAGTTTTAAAAAATTAGTACTGAATACAAAAAAAACACAAACATAAAACTTAATGAAAAATAGTACTGAAATTTATTTAAAAAAAAAACAAACAAAAAAACCACTACTGAATCATGAAAATGGAACGTACTTGGACCGTACTTGTGATAACCGATTATTTAACCAATAGTTTTAAAAAATGGATACTGGATAAAAAAAAACACAAACATAAAACTTCATGAAAAATAGTACTGAAATTTATTACAAAAAAAAAAACACTACTGAATCATGAAAATGGTAAAGGAAATAAATTTAACTATAACAATTAATGAATCCAATTATATAATTAATCTAATTATATATTCGTAATTAAATTGTAAATAATAAATATAATATAGCGCTCTCTGTGCAGCGTGCCGTCTTACGTGTAAAAACAAACAGCACACGATTCGCCTCTAGAGGCCGCTCTCGTAATGATTCTGCGTTCAACTATTACAACTATTCATTGGCACCAGTGATTGACCTCTAGCTGTTATTGCAGTGGTCAGTTGGAAAATACAATGAAGTCAAAACGACTAAAAGCAAATAAGTTCATTTTACCGTGCATTTTCACAAACTTGTAAAACAAAACAATTTTTTATACCGCCAAGACATCTTTGCTCTACAAAACCGTTATCTTATTGTGCGCCTCTAGTCAGAGCTGCACGAGGAAGAGAAATGAAAGAGTCCAGTTACGACTGAGCGCCTCTTGCATGAGATAGTATTGACTTGGGTTGTTTCGACAAGATTGTGAAGTCAGTCAACTGTGGCTGCCCACTTACAAATTTGACCCCGGTTGAGAAGGTCTTATGCTCACCATGGCCACATACCATCCTCTCCTCCCTCCCTCCCCCTTTACTTCCTTTCTTTCTAAAAGCCCTGGAACACTAGGAAACAGATTAGAATCCACATACTGCCCTTTTCGTCATGCCAAGAAACGCTTCATTAGCAATAAAAATGCGAGCCGTTGAGAAAAGCAGTGGAGGGAGAGGAGAAATGAAAGCAGGACGAATGACTTTGAAGGGGTAGGGGTAGGGGGGGGGGGGGGGGGGGGGGGGGGGGGGGGGAAAGAAGGGGGGGGGGGTGCTAGGTGGTGGAAATGTATTCTATTCAATTAGGCTTTGGGGAATATTCATTAACCCAGTTTTAAGAACGGAGCGTCATATTGGCCAAGCTGAATCATGATGCCATGGGTAAAGATGGGGAAGGCTTTTTTTAAAGGTAGACTATTACAAAGCATAGGGATCTATTGAGAGATAGCCGCGAGGAAACCTTCTGCGAAGAGCCGTAATGGAGTACATTTAAAGAAGTAACAGCTCCCTCGGCTTATCAACTATATAAAGAATGAGATAAGCTTATCTGAAGCATTTGATGGTGCCTTTAAGCTTCGAGTAATGGTTGGTATCTGTTTGCATGGACATAACTCATAGAGAAAGATCTCCCTTTCCTACTTAACTGTATACCCCTGAATGTGCAAGCTTTAAACAAAGAAACTTACATTATCCAGATGGGGATGGGGCCATCAATTTTCTTGTGCAACTCAAAAAAGAGCACCTCTACGTTAAAATCCTAGATGACACAAAAAATATGAGCAACGTGCCTCATCACACACGTGTTACATATTTCCAGACATGCTCAGCTATGGGCGCTGAGACTCGCGTTACAAAGCAACAAGCGGCTGCCGCGCGAGTCAGTCCAGAGCTATTTCAATCATTATTTACAGCCTCGAGGCTGCAATTAAGCAACATAATGAATGTGGCTGCCCCCCCTCAACCCCACACCACACCATTACCACCACCCTCACCCTCACCACCACCCTCCTCGCACTAGCCTGGCATGCTATTAATCCTGCCTCACCCAGCCGCGAGCCCATTGCAAAAAAAAATATCCACTCGAAAAAATCGCATACAACGTAATTGATATGTCCACAATAACATTTAACGGGTTTGATGAGAAGCCCCTCCCGGTAACATGGTACCACTCAAATCGCAAAACGCGGTGGCGGAAATTTGTGTAATTCGCCAAATGGTGTGTGAGGCCTCTTGTCGGGAGACATGTCTCATGAACTTCGACGCACTACAGGGGGCCGCCATCAGTGGATGGTGTTTCATTAGCACGGTCTCTATCCATTAGTTTCCCTATTGGGCCATGCATAAAGGTAAGGCGGATGAGATATGGAGCCGAATTAGCAAGGGATTTTCAATGCTTATATGGGATAATGGGAGGATGCTGAAGCTCGCCTGATAAATAGGACATTGAGCACTTGTGGCCTTGAGCCACCTTAATGGCTGATCTTCCACACCACAATGTAGAATACAAAGTGCCCCCATTGGAGGAGACTGAACAGCGGGGGAGTGGAGTGGGTTGAAAGGGTAAAGAAAGCAAATGGTGACCTACAACCCGTGACATTCTCCTTCCCCTCGCTCTAGCCCTCCCTCTCATTCCCTATGCTTCTCTCCAACCAACACCCCTCCCCCCATACATCTATTTCGTCTCTCTCTCTCTCCCTCTCTGAGACTACCTCACGCTCTCCACTAGCATGTGATATCTGTAGCAAATGTGTGAAATCCAGCAGCAGCTCCCTGAGCCATTCTGTTTCAGACAAGGACTCTAATCAAATGTAAGCCCATAGAAGGAGCTAACACCATGGTGAGGGGTTCTCCGAGGCAATAATTACTAGCCGCACTTCATTTGGTCACAGCACATCGAGATGCCATCACACCATTTACAGAGCAGCTGGATACAGGGGTTCATTCACACGTTCATTTAAACCTGTCAAGAACTCAATTGCATTGTTCCAAGAATGGATTGTTTTTAAAACCATGACCATTTGGAGGCCCCCAGGTACAAATTCCTGCTTTTAATTACATTTATGGAAAATCCAACTTTCTTTTCCAGTACCAAAAAAATTCAGCGAGAATTATTCAATTAAAGGTTTCCATGGTCTCACACTGGCACCAATTCTTGTAAAAGGTCCTGTAAATTATATGATAAATATTCTATCGTCTACAAGTTTAAATAAAATCCACACTACGTCACCTTTATTCGTTCAAACCGCATTAACTGCGTCATGAGCTCCGGTTGGATAGGAAGTCCAGGAAGTCGTTTGAATGTTTGAACGCTTTTCTCCTTGATCTCCAGCCTTAAATGGACTGCGTTTATCAGGAACGGGATGATGCCCCCATTTCCCAAATGACCAGTGAATGGCTCTCAAACAGTAGACGCATTGGACACGCTCTGCGATCATGAAAGCTCCTGGAGTCATTCTGAGATGTTTTGCGAGCTCGGGGTTTTTAACAACATGGATGCTACCCGAGAGAATAGAAGAAAGGAAGGGAAAGGAAAAGGAAAGCTCCAACCCCCTCCCCGCTAAATATGGTTTTCTAGGTACTTGTGAACTGGATGCATATTCTTTGATGTCTCTTGCAAAAAGAATGGAATGACATCTAATGTAAATCTACTAGGGTTATATTTAATCAAATGTGACATGTGGTTGGGTTGTGATCAGGTTAGCAAAATTAGACCGCTCAAAAGAATCTAAAAAAATGTTTATTGCTCTGAAGGTCCACATTAATAAAGTACCAAATACTGTGGGTCAAATATCCACAATACACACAACATATCCACAAAAATTGTACTATGGCACATCTTAAACATAAATCAATCATCGTTTTTTATAGCAAAGCTACTCAATACTCAATCCAACCAGCTAACATTACACAAAACAAGTCCAGTAGCACATGTGCATGAAGAGGAAAATTAAATTTTCATGGCCACAATTAAAACCATGGAGTCCTGCGATTAACACTTTATATTGTTACGACTTTTTAGTATCGACAAACAACCAGAAAAATATACATTCACGGCAAGCGACCTCATCCTCATGGTCATTTCAGTCATACAAATGAGGAATTGAGGATTAAGGGCCTTGCTCAAGAGCCGAGCAATGGTGGTGCTGGAAATCAAACTCATGACCTTCTGATCAGAAGTCCACCATCTTCTCCACTGAGCTTCGCCCACCCCCTAATTAGTACCACTTTCCTGAAATTGGTACCAAAATGCTCTCTACCAACTTAAATAAAGGTATGCAGTATGAATCTTCCAATAATTGCTGACAAATTGAACATTTTACGAGCAAAAAAAACCAAATTCGCTTGAAGTTTCTTTCCTCCACATTTTTTCCATTGTTTTTCTTCCTGGCAGCGAAGCACACGTTTTTTTTTTCTCAAAGTAGAAACTCTACAGGCTCTCTTTTTTTTATTTTTGCAAAAAAATCTTTTTTTGTTGTTGTTGGTGTGTGTGCAAGTCAGTGATTAGAAGCAGAGCTTGAACTTTTATTGGTGTACAAACCAAACAACATGGCTTTTAAGCCCACATAACAGTGTGGCTAATTGGTAAAACATGTCTAAAGCTTGTTTTCACCCACCATAGATCAGAACCACAAGTGGGGCTGGTGTGCTACACACACACACACACACACACACACACACACACACACACACACACACACCTCATCTATATGGGTGTACACAAAACACACATACACCTTGAACAACCTGCAAAGCAACGACACACATTTTCCCAGCCACACAAAGGATATTTGATAACTTTCCCTTTGAGGACGCACACACACACACACTCTCGCACAGACAACGCACACAGTAAGGACCTTCCTTTGTAAACTCCTTCCATTGACCTTTACATAAAAGCTGCACTTTTGTTAAAAAACTGAAAAAAAAGAAAAAACAAGGTCCTCATCGAGACCAGCCAAATGTCCCCACAAAGACAAACCTAACCTTGTAGAGACATTTGGTCTCCTTCAAGATATATAAACAAAACCCCCCAATTTTCACACACACATGCCACCACAACACCTTACACCCAAACAACACATGTTCACATATACCACCCTGCTGTTTCTATCTTTTTCGTACTCGAGCCACTTTAAAAAAAATACAAGCTCAAGCCTTGAGCCCATAACAAGCTTTTGTATACTTTGTTATTTTAATTTGTATGTAATTTTTTCTCAATTTCTTTTTTGTACCTGTAAGAAGTAGTTGATCATCCTGTAGATTTTCAGGCAACGGTGCATCATAGACGTCTTCAGAAAAACCAGGCCTGCATGGTACAGGGCTTCGGCTTTCCGTGCCAGTCTGCAAAAAATTACAAAACATCACACAGTGACTCATCAGTGCACAATTAACATTCCCTAACCTGTAGCCGTTAACCCCTCCATACACACACACACACTGAGAGAGACAAACACAAAGGCAGCACCTGTTTTATAGCGGGACAGTGAATGCAATTAGGCTAATGAGGCCGGCGAGGTTAAGTGTTCTGCTGCGGAGCGTGGCAGGAAACGAGAACAGCGGACGTTTTGTTGTCCACCGAGCTGGTGCGAGGGCCAGTGATCGATCGGCGGCATTAGATCTTGCCGGAGACTGAATGGTGGCCTTAGATCGGAAGAACACAGGACTTTGTCTGGAGAAGCATTTTCGTTCTGACCCAATTTGCAGATTTTGGAAGCACACGCAAACTCCTCACAAAGTTTCATACGCTGGCCTCTGATATCAAACTACACCCCCCACACACACCACCACCACCACCACCACCACCAGCAATTCAGGGTCTTAATACAATCGCTTTTGTGAGGGGGCCCTGAAAGAATGTGAGCTCCAGCGCAAGACAGCATCACAGCTATTCAACCCGTTTGGGCTCTTTTCAATCCACGGAATTTTCAAGGCGAAGGAGAACAATAGAGTCACCGAGACGCAAACGTCGGCTCAAACTCGAGATGTTCTTAATTAGTAAGCAGACAGAAGGTAAGCACGATGAAAATAAGACGATCAGTGGGAAGAATGAAAAATCACATCCCAGAGGGGGAAAAAGAATCTTGCATTCACGTGGATTTTGTCCTTCTCTCTTCTTCAAGACATTTTTTTCCCCCAATCAATTATTTTTTTCACTTTGTTCTGCATGAGAAATAACTAGAACACATGAATGTATCAGTACAATAACTCATTTAAAACTTTATTATAGGGTTGTTGTTTTTTTGTGCCTGTTATGGAGCGTCCCATAAACTGAAACTCCAAACCACACAGCATCTCAAGATATAATAAACAAATTCCTATACAATAATCAATAAACAATTTTAATATCCAGTTCAGGATTATATTTTATATATAGTTTGTA